>JAVHNF010070157.1:11603-26896 GCA_034783455.1 Micropsitta finschii | reverse complement strand
TTTTCTTTCTTTCCTGCACTCTGTTCAAAAGCCTAATTAAAAGAAGCCAAAAAGTCACAGGTTCTTCTCCCCATGACCTCTATGGCTGGTACATTTTCAAAACATTCAGTACTCCAAGCTGGCTGCAATGTGGGTCCACCACCATCCCCTACAGACGCACATGGTATTCTAACATCATTTCACTTAACCCTTCACTTCCATTTTCTCTTCTATCCTCACATCTTCATTCTCCTGTGATGAACTTAGTGAAACAGAAACACACATTGACCTATCCTACACCAGGATATTAACCATGTGAATGTCACTAACAGAAAAGTGCTCTTGAGCCCATATACCCATGGAGGATTTTTTCTTAAAGTAGTTATCACATAGAGACATGTTCAAATGTTACCCAAAAAACCTTTAAGTTTCCTAAAATATCATTCCAATAAACCCAATCCAGATGCTGTCTTTATACATTTTGCTAATGCTGTCAGTTTTTAATCAAAATGGAACTGATTGAATTAATGGCCTTAATTAACACTAAAAAGTTCTTTGAATCACAAGATGTGATTTCACATCAAAGTGGCACAGAAAGAGTCTGAGTTCAAATTTATTCCCATGTATCCAGGATCTTTCTTCAGGATTCTTACTCTTTTTCCACAGCTCAAGATGTTGGCACTTCATGAATCAATCTCAAAGGATATTAAAAGCAGCAGGAATAGCCTACAATGAGCCAGAAGGCTCCTTCAAAAAAAGAATGTTAAGTTTGCCAAGGAAAGCACTAAAAAAGTAATAAGGAAATCCAGACTTGAACTTAATTCATCCCAACATACATATGCATTAAGATACAGCCTTTAATGACATATTATTTCTTCCAGAGAACTTCTGCCTAAGGCTGGCAAAACGGACAGCCGCTCACCATTTCTGTAGCATTATGTATAAGCCTATGCATTAATTCAAGACACAATATTTAAGTGTTGCATTAAATTCTTAAAATTCTAATAAGCTTTTTATGCAGCTTATCACAGTACTATAAACCAAACTTCAGAAACATTGATACATTTCCTTACACAACACTTTCCTGGAACAGAGTTTTCTATAACTTTAAAAGGGTGAACTACAGCACAACAAAATTAGTAACTACACTCTCAGAAGCATCTGCTAATACAGATGCCTAATTTAGAAAAACTGTGGCCTGATTTTCTGATGAATTAAGTGCAAGTTCTGAGCAAATCTCTTGTTTATGTTAGGGACAGCTATAAAATATATGAAAGCATAAGAAAAATCTGCCTTTTTTCAAGCATAGTACTAAATCTGTGGCAGGAACAAGAACAGAGTATCAGTCCCCATAGTGTTATAAAACTCATCTTTCTATAATCTTTGTTACTTCCATAAGAGTCAAATCAACCTGCAAACTTCTCCAGCATGTCTAGCTACAGCAAGTAAAAATAAAGGAGGGATTCAGAAAATGAAGTCCTGAACACCAAGGGAAGTTTGAGAGGTAACATAAGATGCTTAGAACCAGATATCCTCTTTCCATCTTCCTTCTGTAGTTTACATTTGGCTCATAAGGACACTTCTGTGGTCTTTGAAGAGCTATTTAAAAATATGTTTTAGGATGCTCTTACCAACACAGAGTATGAAAAACAGTGACAGTCACAGAGAATGTTTATGCTGAAAAATGCCAAAGTTCTCCTCTGTGTAAATTTGGAAGTTAAACCCATGCTGAGCCTGTTACATCTACACACCTTCCAGCTTCTGTAACAAATGAAGCAGAAGTGCACAGACAATAAACTCCTTCAGTACAAAAACTGGGATTTTTTTCCCAGGAAGCTATCCATCCTGTGTACGAAATGAGACAGCCGTCCTGTAGATAACCACCTGTTCCTTAACCCTTGTCATACCCTGAGATTGCTTCCTCCTCCTTTTCTGCATGAAACAGAATAGAGGAAGGAGGCATTCTGACAGCGTGTGAGAGCCTCTGCAGCTTTTGCCTGGGAAACTGGGCCCATGATGGCTTATAACAGTTAAAGAGGAATATACCCAAGAAAATCCAGATGCAGCTCTGGTATCTGAGATGCAGTGTGCTCCACAAAGACAAGATTCTCAGAATAATGCTGCTGCCACCCTCTCAATTCTGCATTAAGAATAGACTAAAACCAATTTTCAGACTTAGAAGTCTGGCATCTTTGAATAGATCTTTCATGGAATTAGACCAAGAGCTATACAGCTTCAAAAATATTTTTATCTTCTTTTTTATGTGCCTTTTTTAATTCAGGGTCATGTTTGCAGGAATTATCTGCAGTCATGAATCTTATTTAGCAAAAATGAATGCTAGCATTCATACATCATCATCATTTCAGAAAGAGAGATTAAGGAAAACACCATCTATCTTTGCCTGTAACAGTGAAAAACTCATAGGATATAACCCAACTAGTACTGCTCATAGAGATGATTCTAGCTAGCTAGAACTTATGATTTCTAGCTGGCTTTGTTCTCAGAAACAACTGAATCACTTCACAAACTTCTGCAAATCAGTCAGAACATATGCAGCATGGAAAACTCCAGCTAAAACTGTTACAGCTTGAGAAAGTCTCATTTTTAAAGGGTATTACAATGGAAAGTGTTGAACAGTTAAACTGGAAGTGAATTCCTATATACAGATATCTGTCACTTTTTAGATAGAAAAATTGTGATCAAACTCATTTATTAAGCCACTAATTCTAACCAAAAAAAAAAAAAAAAAAAAAAAAAAAAAAAAAAAAAAAAAAAAAAAAAAAAAAAAAAACCCCTCAATTTTATTGGACTTCCCAGACTTATTTTTTAATATAATACCTATCCATTAGGAAATATCACATGTGCAATGAATTAGACCACAGACCTTTCATCTCAAACTGCTTTGAAATGTTGCTCAGTAAACCCACTAGTTTGTTTTTCCAATGAAGAAAGGTTTCTTCACTACATCTTCACAATGTAAGTGTACCATGTGGTTTGCATTTGCTGCTTCTTCAAAACAGTTTTCCCAAAGCTCACACTGTTCGATTTCATTTTCAGTTAAGAGGAGCTAAAATCTAAAATGTGGTGAGACAAATTTAAAATTACAAGGGGAAGGAGGATGTCATATTCACCCTGTACTTATAAAGAGTTCTATTCACTTTTGTGCCATGTTAGTATAGAATTTAAATTTCAATATAAACCGAAGTATATTTCTTCAAAGATAATTAGAAATTAACAAAATCATAGGCTGGCAACCCACACCTCTAAGGGAGTGGAAGGCTAGATGACATATTAGAGTAGCAGCTTTAGATAACCTAATATACAAACCAGCACACTAACAGGATGAAAAAGCTTTCCAGCTCCATGGATAGAATTAATATTACCCATGAAGGATGCTGAAATAGAACTATTTGAAGTGCACCTATCACTTATAAACACAGGTTAATTAGCAGAGAAGAGATTTCCAAAATCATTTCAACTCTGACAAGGTCTAGTAGTGCCAAATTACATCTGGCATCCTGAACTAGCTCTTCCAGCAAAAGAATATATAAATGCTACTAAAGAAGAATTCATACAAAACTATTCTTTGCCTGTAAATAGCAATATCAATGTCCTCTTAATCGAGTATATTTCCCTTCACAGGAGGGGAAAATGCATGGTAAAGTGAGGTAGACTGAAGACACTTTTACCAAGCAACCATGAATCATTTCGCATACACGCACACTCAGCCTTCATGAATACTTTGCACCCCTCTGTGCATCACTGTCTGCCGTGCCAAGAAAAATAAGCCAAGACAATAGAGGAGAATTCCCATCTTCTCCTGCAGTGATAGTTGGGGACAGCCTCAGTGGGACTGGAGCTGCACCCCATC
Source organism: Micropsitta finschii (assembly GCA_034783455.1). NCBI lineage: Eukaryota > Metazoa > Chordata > Aves > Psittaciformes > Psittacidae > Micropsitta > Micropsitta finschii. Next base: position 23,046 of record JAVHNF010070157.1, on the reverse strand, counting down.
TCACCTAAAAAGCTTCCCCAAGTGTGAGCATTGCCTATTGAATGAACTTTCCCACATGTTTAGGGAATTCTCTTTATCTAGGATAAATTGGGCAGATCAGTGTTTTATAAAACTTAATAAAAAGGCCATTGTTAATACAAGGTAAAACAAAACCCGTGAAGAATATTACATTACAGTTACATCTTGGGAGCACATCTCCAGCCTCAGAAGTAGCTTTGCACATATGAGTGAGTGGGGAAAGTGAATGGAGTGTCCTCTTTACAGCCATCTGTCACAGATGAAACAGTAGCTCTTGCCTGGAAACAGCAGGACTTGTCTTAATCTTCCTCAAAGTTGCTGTTTCATTATGTGGTGGAAACAGTGGATAGAATGTTGCTTCTCATGCTGCCTTGCTTCAGAGAAACTCCCACATGGACCCTCTGCAGAAGTGGCAGTGCTCACCCAGCTCATAACAAACTTTTTCTAGCCCTTGTATGAAAGAGTATTTATTTTGCTATTCTACACTGAAAACAAAATGTGCTGTTTTGCTCTGTGACCAAATGCCTTTCACAAACTTAATGAGAAAAGCAAAAGTTGCCCCTTGGGATTCCTGCTCAAAGCAGGACAGGACTGACACCGATGTGTGTTAGCAGGAAAACCTGGACCTCTTTCTGAAGGTAACGGCAGAATCTCTGCAGTACAGAATCCAGTGCGGTTTCAGCTTGCGCTTTCTAAAGCCCAGAGAAATCAATATAATTAAGAGTTTAATCTTCAACTATCGCAGTATTACTAAATGCCAGGATAATAAACACAGTGCAATCATTTTTGTATTTGCTGCAGTGCCACATTATGCTCAATCATCCAGCAATATAACTCAGAGCCAACCTGCTAATCTTATATTGCTAATTAATGAGATCATCAGACTTCTCTAGCACCATGAAGCAATTTCTAATGACTTTTGTGAGCTGTATTATTTTTTGTTACTCCATCCATCAGCTTCTATTTTCAGGTTGGTTTTGTCCTGGCTGTTCAACAGAATAGGGCTGCGCAGAGATACCTGGATGCTGCTGACTTCATCTGAACACAGCTGCGTGTGTGTACTCTGCCTTGATAGCAGGAATCAATGGATAGAGGACATCAAAAGGGTTATTGCTGTGTTGTTCAACACACTATTTACTGCTATTACATCCATAAATGCAATCAGAAGCCGTGTCATTATAGCAGGAGTACCAGCCACAATCACTCCAAAGAGGCAGAGATCCACAGTCTCTACTGAAACTCACAGGAGCAGCCACATTCCCTTCAGCAGGACCACATCTGCAACAGGCAGCTGAGTGGTAGGTGATGAACTTACATTTCCACTATAAGCTCCTCCCTCTCAATTGCTCATAATTCATAACATCACAGCAGGTTGAAAATTTCCAGGCTTGGCTTTCCAGGCTTGGCTTTCCTCTGAAAACGTTTTCCATTTTGGTTGAACAAGGCAAAACTAGTTCTGCCCTGTTCAAATGGTGACAAGACTAAAAAACCAATGCATTCCTTCATTTAGAAAACCCATTTTTTATAAATGACCTAGTAATGGAAGTAGTTGGAGTTGTGTAAGAACAATAAAAAACTTCACTGAGCAGTGAGCCTGATAGAAAGTGACCTGATAGAAAGTCTTTGTCTGAGAAGAGAAACATTCATCTGGACATATTCACAACTCTTGCTGGATCCATTACAGCAAGAGCCTTATTCATCATCAGGCTGAAGAGGGATGCTCTTTCTTGCTGCAGTACCCTCCAGTGAAGACACCTTGCATGGGCAAGGTAACTCCTGAAGCACAGCGTGTGTTAATCATACTTAGGTGAAAAAGCAATTTTGCCTACTCCAGAACCCAGAAAACTACCTTTAGCAACATTAATCCCAACTTTGGGATACCAATTTTCATCTCCAGTCGAGAAAATGATTCATTTGTTTCAATGGTGGCCCTTGTGGACATCTTTAATGAAAGAAAAGATTTTAAGGTGAACACTGATTTTTTTTTAATTATTATTACTAATGATATATAAAATGCCCACAGGTCTTTTCCCAGTGTAGAAGAACCCTCTGGCAAAAAAGGTTATTCACCAAAAGCGGGCTGAGCATCATGATCAGTTTTGGTGAATAGTTATACTGACAACTAACCAGCCACACAGAGCTCTGTGTATCAGACACGTCCTGCTCACTGCCAGGCCACTGCCTGCTTTCCTGTGCCACTATGAAGTGGCATGAACTGATTGTTCAGTATCTCAATCAGCACCTTTGTGTGCCAGCTGAATTGGGCACACCAAGGTCAAAGAGGGGCTGGGGTTTCACATCTAGCAAAACAAACCAAGCTCCTGATGAAGATAATGCATGGCCACACATACGCTTCTTTCCATGGGTTTTAACTTGCTCAGCAAAGGAGGACAGATGAAATCAGATGAAAAGATCTCTGCAACTGCCCACAGGGATTTGAGAGGGATGTTTATGGTTTATAGAATGAAACATTGCTAGTTCTGTTTGGTGGATTTCCTTAAACCTGCCGTTACCCACACTTTGTAACTTCACATTGAGCACTTTGGACAAAATATCAGAAATCACGCTGCTGTTGAGAAGTGGATATTCAATTTATTTGCAGTAATGCTTTATCTTGACAGCCCTGCTCTAGAATTTTTCATTCTCAGACTCTACCATGAATTACAGAAGCAATTTATGATCCTCTGTAAGTTCCTATGATCAAGTAACCCATAAGCAAAAAATCAATGCAAGGTAGGCGGTAAGCAGTGAGATGTAATTTACAAGCACTCGATGGTGAGTCCATTTAACATTAGAGAGACAGATTTCAGTAATGTTCTTTCCATGCTGAGCAGAAGCCCTCACTTGGAACAAAGGTGCTGCTGATGTGGGCAGTTTGAGTCTGCTTTAATCATTTCAGAGGGTGACAACAAACTGTGCAGTCTGAGAAGAGCCACTGCCTTACAGCTGGACAATTCTCTTCAGGAAATAACTGGAAGTTTCTCTACAGTGAGTTTATGAACTGATAAGCAGCTCCGCATTCCTGCAGAACTTCAATAAAAAGGGAAACTCGATGTCATTACAGATCTAGGTGAGTTCTGCTGCAGCCCCTGTGGTGGTGAGATGTCTCCCTTGTCTAAGAACAGAAAAATTGAAGAGCATGAAGAAAGGAAGGTATGAAGATAGAGGCACATGTAGAACTGCTCCATATTCACCTCTGCATCATAAGAAGATGAATTGTTTCTATTTTTTCCCAAGGAGAAAAAAAGAGGAAAAAATTAAAAATTATGTTTTGGAATCTGAAAGAAAACACTTCCATCCCAGCTTTGTCATCCTTCTGTTATAGGTATGTAACATTTGTGTTGAACTTTCAAGACTCACACAAAGACCCTACTGGAGCAGGTATCATCCATTAAGCAAATCCAGAAAGATACCCAGCACCAGAGAACTTTGTGGATGTTTTTCACGTGATTTAAAATGAAGAAATAAGAACCTTGAGAACAAAGACAGAAATCTTCTGAATCGCAAAATCCTTGAAAATAGTTGGAATGACACAGGACTGTTCAAAATCAATCTCAGTACAGAACTTCAGGTTCTGCATATGCATACACGTGCGTGTGCTGTGGCAGCAGTTACATTCACCAAATTGCAAACAAAACCAGGGAGCATTTGGTTTGAAGCAGCCTGCCATATTTCAAACAAAATCTCTGCTCTGTCTCGCAGTCTCCAGTAGTCATTGAAACCATTTTGATGATTTGCAAATGACCAACTAATTATCAGATCCCGCTATACTGCACTTGCAGCACACACTAAACTTAATTTACTGCGATACTTATCTAGGCAGACCAATGATCTCAGTAACAAGCTTGCTTTCCTGACTGTTCTAATTATGAAAATGGTAGAATTCCTGGGAGACAAATCTCAATTATTTGTAGTTTTGCTGGAGTGCGTCAGCCAAGCATTCTCTCCCTTTCCCCACTGACTCTCATGAATAAATAAATAACACTCAAAAGTAACGGTAAATGAATGTTGAATTAGAATGAATTTCTTAATAATAATATTTATCATGTCAATTAACAACCAATTAGCACATCAGGATCAGTGTTACCAGGGTGAATACAAAATGCCCTTTGAATGAGCAATAGGTTATTTTTACAATATTCAGTGATGTTACTGGACTTTAGAGAAGTAATACACAGCAGATCCAACAACAGACACAAGTATTCTTTGCAAAGACTATTTGCTCCTTGTGCACCTTGCACCTTAGTTTGACTGAACATTTGGGAGGCAACACTCCTGAAAACTACAAAAAAAGAGAAAACCCACTATTTACAGGTACCTGTACCATTACAGCTAGGAGAAAATGCTCTAATAAGAGAGAGACTTTTCCAGCCTGGCTCAAGGACTAATCAGCAGACCATTCAGAGTGGGACCCCCAGCTCACAGTCAAAACCAACCAGCTAATCACAGAAACCAGGACTGATTTGTGAATGTGCCAGTTCTGTGACAATCACTCAAGACAAAAGGAAAATAAGCACTCCAGTCTTCCATGGTTAATGCATAAGGTGTGAAGGTTTTCTCATGTGTGGAGCCACCTTCCTCTCCCCAGGAGCTCACTGCAGCACAAGGCACTTCATTCAGGTCTTCTGACCCATGAGCTGACTCCCACCCAGAAGAGTGAAAGGGAAACCTTGTGCTCATTACCAGGGGAGAGGCTACAGAAAGGAAAAAAAGCAGCTAAGGGGCTGAGATATGTTTCAATATCTTACTCATCAATGATTGTTGCTAAGGATGCTCCTTTCAGCACTTCAGGACTGATGAGAACTGGAATTTGTCAGACAAGATAAGTCATCTCACCACTCCCAAGAAAACTGATGACACAAACCCAAACTGAAGCATTTATAAAACCTCATCCACTATTTTCTTTCTCTGGACACAGCTACAGCCACACCAACAGCATCCTGGCTTCTACAAAACCAGCACTGCAGCACTAGGAGGCATCCAGCTCCTCTGGGCAGCTTGGTTAACTAGTGCATACTATGGGCCACCGGCCACCATCACATCTTTCCTGGAGAGCCTCTGCCAGGGCTGCTCATTGGTGACTGAGCTGCCTGCGGAGACTTCCCGCCTGTCTGGTCGGCACGGTAGGGAGATTCACACTGCCCAAGTGCAGCAACGCAATTTAAGTGCCTAATTTAACACATCAGCCTCTCCAAACAGTCTGTGGAGACAGAAGAACACTCCAGAGGCTGTTCAAGTAATGGCAAGAGAGGCAGAATTGGCCAGTGGCAACAGTGGTCCTTTACATGGCTCCTTTCTGCTGTTAGACTGTTTCAGGCAACAGTGGAGGACCATAGGTACATCAGTCTCCTCCTAGTATAGCACGGCTGTTGCCTGAGGACATGGCTGATGGCAACCCAGAGGTGCTCCCAGGTCCTGCAGTTTGCTCTGGCATCATCTAAATTAGACAATCAATAACTGATTTAGGTGGCCTCACACACCAGAGGATACCCGCCCTCTCACTGCAGATGGAGTACATCCCAACTTGGACACCAATGACAGGCTTATTGCTGTTCATGCCAAAACCAACTCTGTCTTTGAAGTCAGATCTTCTCTATGCTGAAGCAGTTTACTCTCTTCCCTACTGAAGAAGCCTTCAGATTTCTTATGCAGGAAAAGAAGAAAACACGGAAAATGTCCTCATTTCAGTTCAGACTTCTGCCTCAAATCATCAGCAAGTCTAAGCCTTTAAGCAGCAGAAACTTGAAAGCCAAGCAGTTACTGCAGAGCAACAAGGAAACATGAAACAAGAATTAACAATATCAGTGTTACAAATCCCACCCAGAACAGCAATAGCGCTGTATCGAGGCTCATGCCCCAAATCAGCATTTGAAACAGCATTTGCTGATCCTGGTGCCCATTTCTGTGTTCTGCTGTGTGTCTGGAGACTGGGCCATCTGTAACCCTTACTTCATTTATTCCTATCATACTCACAGCACAAATAACCAGTAATGAGTGAAAATATAAGCAATAACAAAATAAGTTTCTACTTCACATAACCTCCCAGGAGATATTTATGTACTACTAAGACTATTAAGAAATGAATAGGTAGATAAAAGCATGTTTGCTCCCTGCCTGATCAATGTCTTCTTATTCCATTTTACTGTGCTGTTATCTTTCAAGTCCTATGTAAAGTATCTTTTCCCCAGATATTCTTAAGAAATGAGCAGTTAATCATTATAATCAGTTGGGGTAAGGCCAGGACCAAGTTAATTTACACCATATGAGGATCTTGTCTGCTAACTTGAAATTAATCCTTCCTTTGAGATTCCCATTACATCTGTCTATTTTTTGAATGCAGTATTGGAAGGACAGTCTGCCTTTATTCTGTGCCCAGGATCATTATGAACATAATGTTGGAAACAGACCAAAAAAGTCAGTATTTTTATAGGTATTTTACATAGCTAGTTTGAAAAGGTTTGGTTAGGTACTGAGAGTAAAGACTGACACTAGCAAAAGCAAAAATAAACCCACATACCTGTGCCTTGTGCCCATGTGTTGTAAAATGTGAACGTTCAGCCTTACGTTTCAGCTAACACTAGTTGCACTGCAAGTGAAATTAATAGGAATTTCACAATAGACAGAAGAGAGAGAAAAGATAACTAGCACATGTCTGGGCAGTTTCACTCCAAAGCTGCCAGGCTTTGCTTCCTCTGCATCCCTTTGAGTCAAGCTTTATAAAAGCTGCAGGGCTGGGTCATAGATGAGTGCTTTAAAGAACCTAACAGTGTGGCAATAAAAAATGCGTGAGCGAAAATAGCCATGTATGCGTACGTACCATAAATACATATACTCACACATTGTATAAACTGGTAGGTTAGCTAAGAAATAATTGGAACTGTAATATTTCAACTAAAACAACACACATAAATAAATCAGCAGAAACAAACACAGTTTCTGCGCTCAGAGAGTACTTTCTCAGCATGTGTGTGCTGACACATGACTACTGTCAAATACCCTGTCAAAGGATATGGATAAGCAATGGTTTTCCCCAGTGACTGAAAGCAAATCTCCTCCCAAGAAAGACAGCTGCAGAAGCTTGGCCACTCCCTTTCTGCAGGCTTTCCCTGGGAACACTTGTGATTTCTTGTTATCTCTGGTCAGTGAAACCAGCCTCATCCGGACAGAGACATCAGCTCCAGTGTTAGCAGATTCACCTCCAGCCCTGCAGATCATGAGGCTCAGCTGAGCTGGTACTCCCAGCAAGACCAGGGCATTTCCAGCCTCCTTGCTTACAGCTCCCCAGCTTGTCACCCACTGCTTAAAAGGCTCCTCAGCTGACAAAGTCCTTTTGATGAGTGTAAGTGGGATCCATTAGACTGGAATTGAAGCACTAAATGCTTTTCCAAGATCTGTGCCTTCCCTCAAGATTGGCATTAATCAATATGATCATTTTACTTTTCTCTGTATTATATGCATTAAATAATTCTGTGCAACTGAAATTTCTAAAGACATATAAAACCTTACCTTGTCTACCTCACACTTCCTGTGTAAAGCACTTCTCATTTGTTCACCTGAATAGTAACACATGAATTATTTTTATCATTGATCAGCTCTTGTACTTCAAGAAAGCTTGCTAGCATGTATACTACTTAAAGGATGAGCACGAATAATTTTACCCAACAGAGAAGACGAGGATGAATTTTCTCTTAGTATGTTACTTGCCAGACACTGGAATGCAGCATAATTATATTGTGACATTTCCAATAGCAAACAGATTCTACTGTAAGCAATTAACACTGGTTCCTTTGGCAGACATCAAAAGATTACTAGCATAGTATGCTAAGTTGCAGTAACATTTGAATAAGAAACAACACCGCACTACTTTAATTAGATTTTAACATATATGGATAGGTCAAAATACAGGAAAAATAAATGGATTTAATTCTTGCGCAGGCCACACTTGTACTTCAAAATTGTTCATTAACATGGAAAATCTTCAGGAAGTAAATCTGAACATTTTTTGAACAGACAAGCACTAGTGACAAGAAGTACTCCAATCTAATTAAAATGGAGAATTCTGGTCTGTGCACTGTGCATTACAACCTACGTCTTTCTTCCTAGAGATGGGAAAGTTAGGCTGGACTCCCATTCCTGGCTGGAATGCTTTCCAGAAGCTGCTTCTGATCAAAAGGGATTAGTAAAGATGGTTTAAGAAGGAAAAAAAAAAAACCAACAAACCAAAATCAGGCATTAATCCTCTAAACATTTCATAGCCAACATATCTTTAATACAATCCCCTTAATCCAATTAGGGTGCTTTGAAAATCATATCTTGAATTCCATGCTTCATTGAGATTGGTGCTGTGCAAGTGAAACATCCATTTACAAGACAGCTGCTAAAAGCCTTCTCCACTTCCCAGCCCTGTCCACTGTACCTAAATCCAAACTTTGCCTCAGACAGGCTGGCTCCAGTGCTGCAAGCTACGCCGCAGCAAACACGTGTGCCTGAACACGTCAGTCATTTTCCAAGCCATTTCTAAAACATGAGAGATTCTTAAATACTCAATTTTAACTCCCCCTTTCACACCTGCATATTAGTTACTTAGATACACCACTAATAATAATCAGTGGAGTACAGCCTTAGCAGCTGGGTAGAGATTCTGACCTTTTGACATTCATCCCTTTGAACCAATAAGGAAAATAACACCCATTACAATGTTTTTTCAAGCAAAGAACTACTCATTACTACTCATTAACAGAGTTAATTTGTTCTTTGAAAAATTTGAAAAATTTGATTTTTCAAATGTTCTCACGAAAAATATCTGGATGTGTGTTCACAAGGATCTATATTCACACTTGCATTTATGGTCAAAGAATAGGAAGAAACAGCATGGTGTTGTTGCTAAAATAAAGCACTTTCACCCTATTACTCCATCACAATATAAAAAGATCCCATTTACATACCACTAGAGAAAAACAAAGGAAAATCAAATTGCTGGCAACAGAAAATGTTCAGCAAAAGCAAAATAAATTGATTTTTCTGTATTTGACTAGACATTTCAGATTTGCTGTTGAAAAACACCAATGTGCAGAAAATGTCATTTTACTGACTAAGTAAGTTACTGGCTGCTGTTAAAAGCATCTGGGGAGAATCTGTATGTGAAATACAGTCTTGCAATAACACCGTAATTTCTAAACCAGAGTTATGAATTTCTCTCAGATTTTAACAAGGCTGTGATGCCCTTGGATGTTAAGGAGCTGCTTAAACAGTAACATGTAGAAGAGTCTGCTCTATACTGCAAAAGATGAATATCTGTGCAATGTTTAAACTAAAAAAAAAAAAAAAAAAAAAGTCAATGTTGACCTTCTACAGACAAAAATAATACTGGATAGCATTTCTAACATTATTTTAGCTCTGCTCCTCGGAGTCTGTCCTCTCATCCTCCAGCTCTCCATGGTAGCAGTCAGAGGCCCTAAATTTGGCATCAGGCACTTGCCATTTACTGCAGCTGGGGCTGATCCTGCCACCACTGTGCTGGCAAGGTTTTAGCAGGACCTTGGCTTCAGGGAGGCTCTGCTTGTGCACAGCTTATCCCACCCCATGGAGTTTGGGGAGTCTGGCAGATGTGAGCATGATGTATTAGTGTGGATCTCTAGGAATAACTTAGTGGTGCAGTATACTATGAGACAGGGCACATGTCCAAAGAGTTATTCATTTTAATTACATAAAGCAAGTGCTAGAAAATGCTTTGAATCTCTAGATGCAATTCAGTAGCACTGGCTTCCAATGTAATTGTTTTTTTTTCCTGCTACCTGCTTACTCATACACAGGCTATTCAACCCCCCCATCACAAGGGGAGGCTTATAAAAATAAAAAGGAACAAAAAAAGCTTGCATTCAGATGTAATTCAGTTTCTCCTCCTCTACGAAGATGGAACCCAAACTAACCAAATTCATTCACAAGTTGGCTTCTATGATACAGTAGGACATAAAAATCACCAACTGGCAGCAAAACTGCTAAGCAAAACTGATTTAGGAGACGAAAAAGTGTGAAACACAAGAAACATCTCGCAGATTGTAAAATGACACGTCTATTTTTTATAAAAGAGACCAGGGAAAATAAGAAATATTGGCAGAGCACAGCAGTACCAACTGAAAGACTCCCTGGCTGTCAGTTGTTTAAAGCTTGCCATTAACTGCAGACTCCTGGACTGAAGAGCAAGTGCTCCACAACTCTCAGCCACTGAGCACCTGAGTGACAGCAACTACATCAGCCCGCAGGGTAGGTTAAGCCAGTCCTTCTTTAATTAACACTCTGAACATCCTCAGGAAAAGAAAGATGAGGAGGTGAAGGGAGAAAGAGAGACAAGGGAAAAGCCCCAACAGGTTTGTTGCAAAAATTGTCATATATTTCACTACCTACAAGGGTAGGATTAGTAAGGATCCTAACGCTAGCACCTCAAGTACCTGAGAGGCACAAGATCACAGTACCAGAAGATCAAGAATCACTGAAGTCTCTAGTTATAGCAAGGTCTCCAATTACAATTGCAGCTGCTGCTGCAAACACTTCTGTGCAGCTGTGGACTATCAGGAACTCATCCTTGTGATAGCGTATGAGATAAAAACCCTCAAAGATTATTCTTAATTATAGCTAAGGATAGATGTTACTTTTTAAGGCAAGGAGTTAGCTATGACTAGCAGCAACATAATTCTTTTCATTTGCTGGTTTAATTTTGGTCCACCTCCTGCTATGCAGCAGGAGTCACTCGTGAAATCAATGGAGAATGGACAGTGTAAAATTAGTATCCAAAGAGAACAAGCATGTCTGAGCCAAAAGCTGCTTAGTTTTCTCATGTTCCAGCTCTGAAAAATTCTTGATTTATATAAATGCAGATTAACTTTGAGCTTCTTTAACAGTCTTTCATTCTAGCTAAAAGAAATACAAGTGAGCTGCATTTCTTTCAAACATAATTTCCTTTCCAATATCTTTATTTTGACATTAAAAGAATGATGAAAAATCTCTTGACATTAGTTACCAAGATGGTATTGCTAGAAGGTGAACTGTTTACCTATACACACACCACTCACTCTCTCCTATTCTTCTGTAAGACTGACAAGGCAGAACCCATCACCTGGGTTCTAACCACCACTAAAACTGAGCCACTTCTGAGGATCTTTCTCCTCGTTCCTCAGGGATAACTCCCCCTCTGGAAAACTGCTCCCTACTAATCTGAGCACCTGGGCACTGACATACTTAAGTGTGGGAAGGCCACAGATCTGATTAGCAGTGTCAGAAATACAGACCAAAGTAGCCTATTGAGGATGCTTAGAAGAGTTTTCAATGGTATATAACTGTTTTTTCCCCAGGCAGGGCAACCTATAACTGAACCACGTGACAAGGAGCATCGTCCAGACACCAACATGCTCACCTCCCCGTGCCAACC
>JAVHNF010070157.1:0-10432 GCA_034783455.1 Micropsitta finschii | reverse complement strand
GGATCTAATATTAAATTTTGCACACCAAGTAAGTTTTCCAGATTACCAATTATGACACAAAAATAGGACACATTGCAAATGTGGTAATCAGCATGAAAGTAAAATGTGAACAAAATACTGCTAAATAGAGCTCAACTCTCAGCCATCAGAAGGAATAGGAAATCTGAAAGCTGCAAATAGTTCATCCTTTCTCTTCAGAAGCAGCAGCATTCAGCTGGTCTAACTCTTAACTCCACTTACACCAGGCTTACACTGACTTGCACTCTGTTGATTCTCACCAGCACTGTCATAAAGTGGCAACACCACAGCCTTCCATTTTCTGCATTTCGAAGATACTACTGTGTGGTTTTGTGTTCTCTTCTCACAACTTCCTGACATCACATTAAGAGTGTTTACACCTCCTAATCCACGCCAGCATGCTACCATGCATTTTGATTTACTTTTAATTACGAACATATTCATGCATCAGCACTTTCTAACCGAAGTATGAAGAGTCACTGCACACCAACAAGGTAACCCTGTGGAAACGAGACATGAATACAAGTTTGAAGGCAGCAGAGACCCAGCCAATACTTCTAACTACATCTTTAAATACCTTTTGGTTGCTTTACTGATGCATTATTAATTAATAACTACTGAGCCTTCCCAACAGAGCATTTTAAATAACAGCTGAATTTCTTTATGGATGATTATGAATCATAAAAATATGTCTGCATGTTCAAAGCAATAAACAAGACCAGGTAGAGAGCCTGAACTGCTGGGGAAGCTGCTCTTTGAAGCCTGAAGTTTTAGGGAAGCTAAATGCCTACTGTGCAGCATTACGCAATTTCCAGTCCAGCTTAATCCAATTAATCTGAAGAAACAGAGGATTTTCTACATTTTGCCTCAGCATAGGCAAATGCTGTTCCAAAGGAAGATGATGGCATTTAAGAAAAGCTGCAGGGTTAGTTAGGTTCACTGCTTTATCCAAATGAAGCTACACCAATTTAGGCCAACTAACAATTATAATTTTCAATTCTCAACTAAGATTGGTAAAATTGTCAAATCACAATTATTCCTACTCAAGATTTATGCAAATGATGAAATATGTTTCATCATCTTTGAAATGTTTTATTCAGGGGCGGTGCAAGGTTTCCATATTCTGTGTGAATTCTGGACAAACTCAGGAAGCACTGAAGGTTTATTTAGGGCAGCTTTGCAGTTGGATGGTTTCAGATATAGGTTGAAATAAACTTGTAATGCTGAAGATGAAAATTCATTTGGAGATCCTATTTCTACATAGGATATTTTTTTCCCATCTCTACCTAAAAAATCAAAAGCCTCATAGTATGCAAAGAAAATTCCAGCATTAGCGTTCAACAACATCATCACCTTTGAGACAGAAAGGAACTCACTCTTCCCAGTCAATCTTCACTAGGTTTTGTTACTGTCCAAATGAGGATTTGGGGTTTTGGGGTTTTTTTGTCTATATTTTTTCTGTGCTTAATATTTCTTTCTAGACCTTCAACTGGTATATTTTGCAGCAAAAAAGCAGCTTCAGCTGTGCTTACTGATCCTATTATCTGTCTTCTAAATAAATAATCCAAGCTCTTGCCATGTAACACTTGGAAGATAAGAAAAAAAAACCCAACAAGTTATCTATACCGTTTTCTGGACAATGCAATACAAAATTATTAATCTCTATTTAGAAAAACTATAGGCAGGAGAATATATACAAGAGGACACTCAGGGCAGAGCACAAGCACACCAAGGCCTCACAATACATGCACTGTTTTGATAGCCATTTGCATGGGATCAGTCTTACTCACCAGTTCCAAGGGACAAATCCAAATGCCATCCTGTGGTTTTGTTTTCTGCTATTCCAAGGCCACATGTTTCTATTCCACTGATCCACCATGGGACTTCCACACCCCAAGCACAAATCAGTCAAAGGCACATGCAGTTACCTGGAGTAGATGCTCAATAGGCCTTGGTATACAAAGTAATTGTGGCTCTTCACCTCCAGGAGGCTTTGTGTGGGCCCTCTGAGAAGAACCAACATGGGAACGTCATCGTGGGATGACCTATTCCAATCAGTCCTGGTGTGAATTTTTAGTCATCTTTCAAAGCAACAGAATTTGCTCTCAATTTTCCCAAACTACTCCTAGTCTTTTTCTTTCTAATATTTCTTTCTGACTCCTAATCTTAATTTTTCCAGTTTATGGCTCAGTCCTTCTACAGGGACTCATAGCAAACAGAAAGAATAATATCTTTCCTACTTTCAGATATTAAGATGGATCATTATTCCTCCTGATATATTAGAAGATATTTATCAGTTTGAGTTATGAGGCCTTTCTGCCTGTGAAGATTTAAACATCGATTTAATGCCAACTTAAAGACTCCTAAAAGTGTAGGAGATTGCATTAGATAAATAATTTAACAATAAAAAGTATATCAAGGCAGACATTACTGCAACCTTCCACCAATCAATCACGATTTTCCATGTTTATCCAATTTTCATCTCGAGGCTCTGTATATTAAATTGCCTAGACATATACTACACAACTGAAATAACTTCATCATTGACTAAATTGCACAGACATTAAAAATCTCTAATATCAAGAGAGCTGACATTATGTTAAATATTGGCTTCAGTTACGTAGGGTAATAAATTCTGACCTAAATCCAATCTTTCATGGATAGCTGATTCATAATGAAAAATTAACGTTTTGTCACTTTACCTTAGGAAATTCACTGTGGAAACTAATATGGTACTGGGCAGTTTTTGAAATATATAAATAAAACCACATTTCCCTTCCTAGCCGCCCTGAAACAAAGAGAACAGATCTGGTTTGGTGCAAAAATATCAATACTAATAGTTACCAGATCAAGAGAAAAAGTTACTACCGTGCTTTTCCCATGTCTCTCATGCAGAAGCACTACACAACATCTCTTGCAGTAGCCATCAAGCAGCCATGACACACAAGCTCCTGCACCAGGTCGAAGCTGCTGAGCTAAACAGATAAAAACTGAAGGGAAACATCACTGAAAACATCTCTGATTTACTGTTGTGCACTGCTATGGTACAAAGCTGGAGAACCACCGCCAGTGATGTGTTAACAAAGTTGATGAAGGTAGAGTAAGTCAGACTGGACCTACAGCTGGAGACTGGACCTACATCTGGACTGCTCCCCTGCCTACCCTCATCTCCCCAGCAAAACATCACTGTGTTTCAGGGATAGAACCATAGTTTTTAGAGCTTATATTAAGTTCCTTCAGAGAATCTCAGTTGCCATTTCCCAGCTTAAAGATTCTTTCGTTCCACAAACTCCTTTAGGGACTCAGAAAAAGTTACTATTTTCTAATGAAATTATTTCTAATTCTCTTGATAAACAGGATTTTAAAATCACTAAAATAAGCTAACAACAATACCACCACACACCATTTCTCCTCTGCATATATCTGCAATGGAGTTAAGTACCTATTATCCCTGGTCTATACATGGCATGAGTTGTCAGATGTGTCCTAACAAACCTGTTAAACATCAAGGAATGAAACCCAAGTTTCCACAGTACCAGTCTAGGGCTTACTTTCTAGCTCGTGCTTGTATGTTTGGCCTATGATATGGCATAATGGAGCATATTCTTGCTGTCACTCTTTACTTGGGAACTCTCTAATGACTTCTGAGTAATCGCATCCCGAGGTGACAGTGTAATAAACAGACTTTGAAAAATACTGTTTCATTATTGGGACAAGAGAATCTTTTCTTCCTTTTTTTTTTTTTTTTCCCCTTCTTCTAAATGAGGCTTCTGTTTGGATGGATTCCAACAGAACTCTTTGAGACACTTCAAGCTTGCAATGGGGCTCTCTAATATCAGTCTCATTTCTTTCCTAAATTTTTAAGTCTGCATTAATAGAAAGCAAACGTCAAGAAAAACATAAACATGATCCTGTCTGCATGTTTGGCAAATGGTCACAAATGGTCATAAGTGATGAAATAAACTGCCATAAATGAGAAATGAAACCACATGAACTCGCGTGTTACTTGCAGCCTTTTCATCGTAAACGATGGAGTTGAATCTAATGGGATTTCTTATTAAGAAGATCCAGAGGACCATTTTGAATAGATCTCTTTTTGCTGACTAGGTAAAGAATACCAGAGATGTTGGAAGCCTCCTTGTAGTACTCCTGACAGAATCGATTTTCCCATTTGCTTTTCAGGGATCTGCTGGTAGAACATCTTCAGAATCAGAACTGCCACAGAACTGGTTTTATTCCCAGAATACTGGATGGATATGCTTTGCTTTGGACCATAAACTTCCATGGACTGGTAAGACAAGAATTCCCAGCCCTGAACATGTCTTTTTTTAGCTTGCTCCTGTAGGAACAGAATTGTCTTCTTTTTCCTCAGCAATCTTAAAATTGTGGAGATAGATGTACATAGAGATACTTTAAAGGTGCACTGATAAAGGTTACTGAATAAAGTTCCTGACATAAGACATCATCTAATCGAGGTTGCCAAAGCTAGTGCAATACACATCAGTTAAACCTCTAGCCCAATTTGCTCTTAATATTTCATGGGAAGCGTGTGCATGCATTCACCTCCTGGAAGAACATGGCAGATTTATTTACAGAAACACATCAGCTCCACACAGCCTTCCTCTGCTGGGGTTTGGCAAATTCAGTGTATGTTATGTAGAAATCTTATTCACAATTAAACCCAGAAGCTCTATTCACAATTAATCCCAGCCATTTGCTTACTCTGGCAATGTGGGCAACTGAGCCAGGCAGCATTCTCCTGTCCACTTTTCCCTTCTGTAACGGAGTACATTCCTTACAATGCTTTTGAGTAAGCAGCCAAAGAAAGTGACACACCTGTTCAAAGACTTACAGACATCTTAGTGAAATTCTCTCAGAGCACCTACACCTAGGTTCCATGCAAAAGAGAAAGTATAAATGGGCAAACCATATACTGCAGTAAATTCCTCTGTTAAAATTCCCTTTTCCTCCCCACTATTCAGTAAATAACCCAGAATGAATCACAGCCTGCAGAGATGGAGAACATGAAAATGTATGGTTCTGTTTAGTCATGCTACTGTCAAGCTCAACAATATTATGCAGCACAATAACACACTGCATACACAGAAGTTTTTGGTCTAAAAGTAGCATGGTTTAAAAATCTCCACTCACGGTAATATCCACTGGATGCACGGAAACCTTCAGATCCAATTAAAAACACTGGTGAGTAAGCAGCAAGACTGCTTAAGCTGCTATTTACAGCTGGTCAGTCGCATTCTCACCAGCGAAATGTTTCTCTTACAGCTTTTAAGGAGCTATACAAATGAATCAAGGCTTCAAGAAAACAGTTCACCATTAGTCTGGACAAGAAAGTCTTCACAAGAGAGAAGCAATCACCTTGCAACAAAGAGAATAAGACAATTATAATCTAGTTACATGGAGGGCTGCCTTGAACTTCAGTTGAGTAGTGAGGTTTCCAATGAATTTTATAAAGAGAAGATCCTTTCAACTAACAGCTTTCTTTCTTTTTGGTGGTGCTCCTTGACAAGACCAACAACTGTTGCAGACTATCCTGCCTCAAGGACAACTGGTCATTAAAATAAGCAAACGCAAGCCAGAGGAGTTGTTAAGAAACAAGGAAATGAGGTAGATGTAGATGAGCTTCTTTAAGCTGATCCACACTAATGATGTGTTATCTTTCTTGTATTATAAAGATTTCATGCTCAAACTCACAAAGCTGGCCCGCAAAACATCAGCATGATAAAGGTCAGAGGGTGTCCTGCAGGAACCTTCATTTGCCATGGTACTGACTGCTCAAGGAATAATGCAAAGGAAGGAGAGTGGTGTCTAAATAAATGCTGTTGATTCATGAGGACACAGGATTTTTTTCCCTTAAACTCCTGGCATAACTCAAAGGCAGTACCCATAAATGTGTGAAGTGTAAGAGTTATGGCTGAATTTCACTGCCTGTGGAGAATAACTTGGTCCCCCTAAAGCACAGTCAGCATGTATATGCAGTAATGATGAACAGGAAACCTGAACCCAAAGTCTGAACCAAGCCTTTATATGCTTGCCAACCGGTTTAACAGGTACCACCCATTGACAGCCTAATTGCACCTACTCTCCTTGCTCTAAACAAAGCACATCACTGGGGGTAGAAGGGCTTCTCTTCAAAACTTTCAATGCCCAGGAATATTGCAGCAGCCTAAGAGGAGATGGTATAGAAGGAGAATGCAGCACTGGAGTATTGCCAATGCTCTCACAAGAGATGGCAGTGATAATTCAGCTTCAGCAAGCTCTAAGAAAAAGGACTGAAAATTTCTTTGGCTTTCTGGGAGGCTGGTAAGAAAACTAGCAAAAGAAAGCAATGGCCTTTTGCCATGGACCTTTCAGCAGGGCCAGTTAAAACCAGTATCTTATTCTACAGTAAAACTGCAAATATGACACTTCAGAGTTTCATGTGCATTCAACTAAGCCCAATGGTGACAGCAGTTGATACTGAGAGTTGGGAGTACTCTGCTGTTCTTTACGAAGGTGCCAATCAGAAAGAACTTCTTTGACGCAACTAGATGATAAATCAGTGACATACCATGGATATTAAAATAGTGTGAGCAGGGAATCAGGGCTATTCATTTCTAAAATGCTCTCAAGCCATTGAAGATGAGCGTTTATTTGGAAGACTAAATATACACTGAGCAATTTAAAAATCTTTTCCAAGGTTGTTCAGCTACAGATTCTTGTCATTCACTTTTTCTATAGAAGTCATGATTACCCAGGGAGAAAAAAGACTGATGTTTTAAAACTACCTTCTGCATAAGAAATACGTGCAATAGAAACAACTAAATTATGGTTTAGAGTCTTAAAACGGCATTAATGTCCTGTAAGATTGGCTTCTTGCCTAGACTGTTGGCATTTTAATTCAGAGTAGATCCCTTAAACAACTCTTCCTTATTTCCACAGAAAGACATTTAAAACAGCCACTGGTCTTGTTAAGCCCAGCGACTCCTGAAATACACCAAATAAATGTACCCTTTCAAAAACCTGCCTGAAAAGAGGTTCATTCGCTTTAAGTAGACACTAAATCCTGTAACAAATTGTGAACAGTTAAGGCATCCTTTTCGAGAAGTCACAAAGAAGAACATTCTTTGCCCCGGCTCAGGAGGAGGCAATTGAGAGTCAAGACTTTTCCCCCGATCATTTTAAAAGTAATACAGTCAGTGTACCCACTTCAAACTAAACTGTGGCAGCCTCGAGCTGCAGCTAGCACAGGATTTCCGGGACAGGACATTACCCTGTTCTCCAAATAATAGTACATCAATTGTAGATTCTTATGAAAACAGAGCATTACTTAGAAAAGTAAAGGTACTTAGAGAAGTGCAATGGTTAGAGAGGCAGAGCTAAATTTCTAGTGCATCAGCCCCAGCAATTGCCTTGTGTGACATTTTAGGCCTAAACCAAAAATCAAATCCGAAAGTTGCTGTTGCCTGCTTACAATCAGTACGTAATAAAGACACTAGCACAGTTCAGTTATGGTTACAAAGTCGAATTAGCAAAAAATATAACACTGAAGCTTCTTGTGCAACCTTAACCCAAGCTCAGTTCAGTAGTACTGTATATTTATGTAGCACAGCTGCTTGCTTAGCATTGAATAAAAGTAAGAGAATTAGATGTCATGTTTCCTATTAAACATCTAATAAAATCACTGCAGAGGTCCAACACTTATTTCATATGAAAAAAACATGACAGTCAGTATGGCTTCAGTTTCCCTGCTACAGGGGGAGGTTGGGTTTGGTGGTTTTGGTTCAAGGTTTGAGGGTTTTTTTGTTCTTTTTTGTTCAGCTTTTGGGTTTTTTTGTTTGTTGCTGGATTTTAAGGGGTTTTGGGGTTGGATTTTTTTTTCCCTTTTTTGTTCCTCTCCCAGCTGATACCATTGTAGCAATAATTTTCTCCAGCCATAGTTGTATTTAGCTCTCCCTGCTGACACTCTGTCCACACATTTCAGGATCACTGGGAAGCATTAGGGATCACTTAAGTACTTTTCTTTCATCTCTGTACATAGGCAGTAATCTTTATCAAATAGTCACTTAGCTCCTGCTACCCTTATGCTCTCTTCCCAGGAGGTTTGCAGAGGACATGCTCAGCCATTATCCTCTCCCATGCTTGCTCATGCTCCCCCTTTAATGCTCCATAAACCAACATAATTTTCCAAAACAGAGGCTTGGTGAGAACTTGGGCTCCTGACCATATTTTTTCCAAGTCCTTCTGCCCTCTATTCCCTGTGTCACACATTTCTCCTGGCATTTCCTTAAGGTGCCATTTATCAAGATGATTTTCTTCAAGTCTCTGCTCTGGCCTGCCAGGCCACCTGCACCGCCTCTGCAGCCACCAGATCCACAAGTGACCAGACTAGGGCCTAATGTGGAGAAACATGACCAGACAGTAGCATCACATGGGAAAAAAAGGGGAACATCAGTACAATTTCAGTCTCCCACTTCTGAACTTGCAGATGAACTAGACAGGAATTGTCTATATTTAAATGAAAGGATTAACTGGCATAGACATCCAACAGTTTTCCACTTTCTGAATTTCTTCTAAACCCGAAGCTGACAGAGCCAGCCTGTTCTCATAGTGGCTGTATTTTAGCAAAAAGAATCCCTCAGCTCCACAACCCCACCAGTTCACCCACAACTGATAAACACCAGTCTCCTGTCCTCTACGCTGCAGCTGTAAGTGATATAGTCCAGTTCTCATTCATGCAATGAGGTAGGGTTCATCTTCAGCCAAGACAATGAAGTACCTTTTCATTACTTGCATCCTAGTTTAAACTGTCCAAACTTGCACATATGGCCATAATAATGCTTAATTTGAGAATCACTGGAAACATACATTCTTCCTGATTTTTCTCCTTACAGCACCATAGCTTCACTGATTTTATTAGAGTTGGTTCTGCTTTACACATGTAAGGGGAGAGGAGACACGCCACTTATTTCACAAACTCATTTTGCTTAAAATGCAAGTACTGAATCTTGAAACAGCACTTATAATGGAAGAAGTGCTGGAAACATGGTTTGCAGAACAGAACACAATCTCTGTACATGGTGTAATTACATCTTAGTGTTCTGCAGAATACCAGTGTATGGCTTAAACGCTATTAATTGTAAGCAGTTTTGTTCCACAGGATGTTGCTCACTGATAACTACTCAATTAGGGTTATTTTGCAATTAGTCTACTCACAGTAAATTTATTGCAACCGGAGTCATCTGTGGTACAGCAAATTAAAATGCTGGCTGGGCTGCACGTGGCTCTTACATGCTACTAAAACTGTGTGTAGCTCACCACAGAGGCTCTGTCACACTAAGAGATTAAACACAGAGAAAAGCAGCAGAAGCCAATGCCACTTGGAATCCTGAAACCAGGAGAAAGAGATAAATTTGGGGTTCAATAATCTTTAGATCAAACTCAGTGAGTCTAAATATACATTGCCAAAAATAGGAAAGCTAAACATGTCACTATGCACATCCATGTGCATGTTGAGTGGATGGAATTCTCCATTTGCTTCATTACAGCTCTCATTCTTTTAATGTTATATAAAAGATGCTCTCATTCCCATGCCTTGAAGGACTGCTGTGCTCCACCCCGTAAGTATTAGGCATCTTAGTGGCTTAACCTCTCCTTTCCTGCAAATCATACTTCTATTTCTTTCCTGAGTGCTTTGTAGTAGTCAGAAAAAAACATCATAGACATACAGTTTGCTATTACCTGTGCATATTATTCAGTAAACAGAGCACCAGAGCCCTTTTTACTCAGTTTGAAAAACAAAAGAAGGCTGTGTTTTCTTAAATGAAATAGAAAATTTTCTTCTCAGCAGCCTGTAAGAAACCAAAAACTCTTGCATCAATGTGCCAGAGCAACATTATCAATAAGCAACAAGGGAGAAAGCAGTCTAATCCGCAAAGAACTCTTTCAGTGTGGATGAGTGATGTGGAATGAGGGTAGCTTGATTATTTTTCTACTTTATTTATGAGCTGGGTTTACCCCACAGGGATGAAGGTAGCAGAAAACCTATCTGATTTATAAACTAAGAAAAGACAACAGAAGAGCCAAGGGGAAATAAATCAGGCTCACTTGAGGCTCTCTGCTTTCCCGAGGACTTTCCTTTTGCCAGAACTACATTTTAGAAAACACCCCTCAAAAAAACCCTGTTACATACTCTTGGCCTATCTGGCCATGGGTCCGGGTCAAGCATAAACCCAGTTGGTTTTACCCGTTTGGTAATTAATGATGATTAGGCCAGAATCTCCCCTGGGACAGCTTAGAGAAGCTAGCCCAGAGGAAAAGTGATGCAGATAGCCCTTGGCACTGTGCCTATGATGACTCACAGACCTGGTACAAATGACTAAGGAGGAACCATGCATGGACTTGTTGAAGCAAGTCC
>JAVHNF010070156.1:0-12134 GCA_034783455.1 Micropsitta finschii | reverse complement strand
CTCATAGTGGTGCAAGGCATGACCAGGCTGAGCTGCTTCCAGAAGCAGCACCCCTCACCTTGCTGGGATGGGCAGATAAAGGGGGTTGTGCTGCCCCTGCACGGTGGGTTTAACGGTTGCAGAAGGGGATTCTACCTCTGGAACAGGACACAAAGGCAGGAGTGCTGGCTGCAGTGGCTGCCCTCTGCACCACTGGCTGGCTGTCAGGGAGGGTCTGATCTGCTGCGGGGCTGTGAGGAGCTGGGCAGAACAGGCACCTTTTCCAAATGCAGCCAAAGGGAACTGGGGTTCCACAACAACCTGGTAGTGTCTGAGCTGGTTTCCCAAATACTGCTGAGCCTGGCAGAGGCACACCTGCTTGCTTCACTCGCTGCGGGCTGCAAAGCAGATTTTTAAGGTGCTAAAATCCAGGTCCTTACATATTAAATCTGTCCTTTGCTGCCCCAGACTTCTGGCTGGGCCCAGTCTGCAGGCACCCCACTACCCCCAGCTTCCACAGCACTCATGGTGGGGGTTAGGGACAAAAAAGGCATCTCAGTGTCCTGTTGTGGTGCATGGGGCACAGCTGGCAATGAGCAACATATCATTAGGGGCCATGTGCAATCTCTCCTGCCTTCAGTTGTGCTGTTTCCTCCCTACGGCGGGTGCCCCAGTGGAAAGAGACAGCTGGGGATGTCAGCCCAGATGGGCAAGGAAGGGGAAGTGGTGCTGCAAAAGGGGTGTTGTGTGGCATGAGGGTCCTGGCTCAGTGGTACAACTGCAAGGGCCCCTTTTGAGGGAGAGGTGGGAGCAGGTAACGGGCAGCTGACCTCTGCTCTTCCTTCCCTCCAGGCCCACGAGGGGGACAAAGCAAGAGCAAATGGCTGTTTACTGTGAGCTGCTGCCATGGAGGGCCCTGGGCTGGTGCCTCAGGGCAGCTGCTGACTACTGTGAGGGCAGATGAGTACTCCGAAGTGTCCAGAGCCATGGTGATGCTATTCCTTGTGCAGGATTTTGCATTGGAAACCCAGACCTCTCTCATGCTGTTACTCTTGTCACTTTGGGATTCCTGTGTTGGTTAGGAGTAACTCACTGCCACGTTTACCAGGGAAGACACAGCCTAGCTTTGCCTCACCAGGCAGCTGTCCCTGCTTGGGCCCTGAGCTGGGTCCAGGCTGGGGGAGCTGGGGAGGGCAAAGCTGGAGTTGGTGGCTATTGAAATCATACAGCCTAAGTTGCTGACCCTGCTCAGGCAATGGAAGGATAAACTGCCATCCTTTTTAATGTCTCCTTGAGGATGCTGACTGTCCCCACCTTTCCCTGCTGCGGAGGAGTAGGTGTGAGCAGGCACATGCTGCACCCTTGCACCTTTGGTACCTGGCACTCTTCTCAGGGGGAGGCCTTGCCCGGGAGAAACTCCTGCTTTCCTGAGCCCTATTTGCTTGTTAACTGCATGGGGAGCCACTTTCTTAATCATTTGCAGGGGGAGCCTGATGGCAGCTTCCTTCCTTTCTGCCCCCCTCTGCTCCCTTCTCTCCCCAGTTGTAAGCAAGGCAGAGCCTCTTATCTGCCGCCCTCAGTGTCTGGGGAACACTGTCTGCTTTCTTTTGTCCAAGCTACAGTGTCATGTCCTAAAGACAGAATAACTGGGACTGGTGGACACCCCTTGAGCCCTCCCTCAGTTCTCTCCTGGTGCTCCCTCGGAGCAGTAGGTGCATTAGCAACTGCCTTACAGAGCTTTCCCCAGGGCATCTGCCCAGCCCTGGGTTCAGGTGAGTGCAGGAGGTTGCTTAAGGAGGAAAGTAGTGGGAGGAACCTTTCAAGTGCTAAGGGGGAAAAGGGAGGCTACGAACTCATGCAAAATCAGCTTCTTCTGTAGCCCACGGGGAGCCACAGCCCGCCCCCCCCCCCAGCTGCGGGGTTTCTTTGTGCAGACACTCACAAAACTGCAACCAGTCAATAAAAAATGAACCGAACCGAAGTGCAATGAGCTCCTAGAGGCAGAGGGGGGACTCCCAGCCTGACCCTCACCTGTGGCAGAGGTACCAGTGCCTGTCATTGATGTAGCCCTTCCCAGGGTTGCTGGGGCCAGGCTGAGCTCCCGGCTGCTCACACTCACCTTCACCCACCCACCGTCATTTGTGAAACCCTGTAGGGATTTAATGAGCCCCATTTAATTACTTGAAATTGGCCGATGGGCTGAAGAGCCCCCAAGGAACCCAGATGACACAGAGGCACCCCGACCCTCACCTCCCGAGCATCCCAGCTGACCTGCCAGAGCCCCTCTGCACAAGGGGCTTCTGCTGGGGGAGCGAGCGCTAACCCTGTGCCCCGGGGCAGAGGGGCTGATGGTACCTCATCCCAGGAAAGATTAGAAAGCCTTTCCCCAGGCAGTGCCCAGCGCAGGCCAGCCCAGTTCTCTGCTTTCTTACTATTATTTGTTTGAATAATAGTTCAATAGTTCTTTGTCGGAAGAGGTGTTTCCCCCCCCGGACGTACATTTTTGCACCCACTGGGAAAGAGAACCCACAAAGTCTGATGTTCTGCCTCTACCTTGAATGTAATCCTGAATCTTTCTGCTGTAACCACTACTTGTTTGTAACGTCTATTTGAGTAGCGCGCACTCTCCCTTCCACTATGCAGCAAGCGGTGAGGGGTGGTCAGCACCGCTGGAGACGGATGGTGCTGGGGCATCAGATCCAGAGCGAGTGTTCAACTGGAAAAGGCTAAAAGTGACAACGGGGGAGAGAACGGATCTTTAAATTGAATTATTTTTTCAGTTACAGATATTTGAAAAAAAATAAAAAAAAAAAAATCCATTTTATTAAAAAAATTCCAAACAGCCCCGTGCTCAGAGGTGTCTGCTTTGCAGGGGAGGGAGGACACAACATGGGGCCTCTCCACCTTTTCCAGCTAAGGGTGGATGAACTCTCCGGGCCTTTCTCAAACCTGAAGAAGATGCTTCAGTGGTGGTGCCTCATCCCCTTCTCGGCTGCAGGGAGATTCCCCCCATGTACGGAAATTACCCACCCTGCAACTGGAAGTAGGTCTGACGGTAGGAGAAGCAGGGGCAGCTGGTACAGCCTCCACCCCAGCCCAGCAGGCTGGTCTGGACCACAGCTGGTGTGGTGGTGAGAGGATGCTGCAGCCTTCCTCAGCCAGCTGGCAAACTGGAATTACCATGGAGTCATAGAATGGTTTGGGTTGGAAGGGACCTTAAAGCTCATCCAGTTCCAACCCCTGCCATGGGCAGGGACCCCTTCCACTAGAGCAGGTTGCTCCAAGCCCCATCCAACCTGGCCTTTAACACTGCCAGGGATGGGGCAGCCACAGCTTCTCTGGACAGCCTGTGCCAGGGCACCACCACCATCACAGGGATGAATGAAAATGGGATAAGCCTGTTGAAAGGTACTGGGAAACCATCTTGCCAGGGCAGTGGCTTTCAGTCCTCCTCTACCTCTAGAGAAACTGCTTTTTCATCAGGGCATGAACGGCTTGCTCAATACGCAGAGTCATAAAAACAGCAGCCAGGACTTTGGTGGGGCCAGCATAGCTCATGAGTTTGCATGTGTGCTCCCCATGGCCTCAGATACCTCTGCAAGAACCTGGCATGGAAAAAGTTCATAAGACATGGCCTGATAACACAAGACATCCAGCTTTTATCTGGCTCCCAGGGTCAGGCTGCAAACAGCAAAGCCACTCAATGCAGAGCACCAATCTGCACTAAATCCCTTCTGCTGGTCATGATTTGTTCCAGAATTTGGCTGTGTTAATTTTTGTGCCAAAAGGCTTTGTGCCTGACTGTGCCTGTCCTTATCTAAGCATTTCCATGCACCACCACCCCACCCCCAGAGTGGATCCATAAACATGGACTTTACATCTGCATTGTGGGCTCCAGCTGATACAACTCTGAAAAATGGAGCTGTGTGTCCCTTGTCTGAGATGAACCATGTTCATTCTGACCTGATAGTGCACAAAACTCATACCACTGCAACCACAGCCTCAGTCCTTAACATCTGCTTTGCCTGCCAGCTAAGGAGCCAATTCTAGTCGGAAGTTTTGTGGAGCAATCATCTGCTTGAGCTATACAGAAATTATCCAATTCATTTAATCTAGGCTAGGGCAGGAGCCTGCTTTCCCTCATCACCAGTGTAGGCTGGACTGCATTGGCTATCTCCAATAGAAATGTCTTACAGATTGCGTGCCCTGTTAGCTTCCTCTCACAAAATGCTGATGATGAAGCCCCAGGCAGCAACAGTAATAATGTTCCCTTATGCACTTATCCTGTAATGCATCCAGTATAGTAAACTCCCCCTTTTATTTGAGAGATGTTGCAAACCTGGTCTTATCTTAAGCTCAGCTCATGCAGCTCCTGGTGCTATGTATCTTAGATTGCATTGACTTCAGCATGCCTTCCATAGGCAGGCTCCTGCTTTTACTCACGGGCTTGTTTTGGTCACACAGCCCAGACAAAAGGCTGCTTGTTTGAAGAGGAATGGATAAAACATCCAATGTCCCACCATGTCCTTGGTCAGCTGATGTCAGCTGGCTTGCTCGCAGGGTTTGTGTTGGCAGCATTTGCAAAGTACCAGTGTTCTGGCAGAAAAGAGATGTCCAAGACTTTTTTTAACAGAAAAGCAAACACAACTGTTTAAATACAGCTTTTTCTGTCCCCTCTGCAGTCTCCTCCCCAGTTCCCTTATCTGTGCCTTGTTTGGAGCTGGGGAAGCATGATTTGTTACCACTCATGGCTACAGAAAAGGCAAAACCACTGACATTTAGCAAATGCTGCTGAATCAGACAAATAAGCATATGTCCCTAAATTGCTTGTTTTACACCACAGTCCACTTCATTAAGGAATGTCCCCATTACTGAGAAATAGCAGTATTTTTTAGGAGCACCATTTAATTTTCTAATGGGATCCCATTCATCTGCCTAGTTAAAACACTGCCTCTTTTTTCCTCTCTCTGCAGCTGTGTGTTGACACTGTAAAAGTTTATCGGCCTTTTTTTAAGAGTAAGTTTTTCCTGCCTTAGTGATGGAAGTTAAGAGCCCACCTCTGGGCCAGGCAGGGCTGGTGAGGCTGCATAGACTCTCCCTGCTCTTGGTGGTGTGTGCTGCTGAGCTGGCCTTTAACCAGCACACTCCAGCGAATGTCACCAGGAGGGCTCAGTGTGAGACCCTCTCAGCTGACATCTCTATGGGTGGACTTGGCAATCCTGGGTTAACAATTGGACTTGATCTTAAAGATCTTTTCCAACCTAAACAACTCTGTCCCATTCCCCCTACAGATTCTGTGCCAAGTTTGTGTAGTGAGTGGCCTTCCAGTCACTGAGAAATGCCCCCATTTTCCTGTCATGTTAATACATTTGGAATACTATTCATGTTTCATCTGTGGCAGCAAGTAGCCTGGCTTAATTCTGGATCGTATTGCCTCCAGTTAATTTTAACTCTAGTAACTTTTGCTTCATTGAATAGAATTTCCTCTTTTTGCCATGCAAATTAACCACTTTTCCCCCAAGTCAGATAAAGAATAACATTGTATTTTAGCAGCTGTAATTTATTACTATTACCAAAAGAAGCTGAAAAAGCAGAAAGACTATGAAGTAACATGTTAATGGAAGTTGAATAATTTGCATTACTAACTTTTCTGGAAGATGTTTTTGTTCTGCAAGCCAAAAATAAAGACGAAAGGCCAAGATGAATGAGATCTAAAAGGAACCTCTTCTGTTAAGCCCTGTGAGCTGTCATACAATATAGTAATGTTAGTGTAGTGCAAAAAAAGGCTGTTCCTTGCATGGAAAATTACAAAAAACACTGCAAGATTGTAGAACACAAAATGAAGTCATAACGTGCACAGAGATTACAAGATAGACCTGATAAATACTTCAGACTTCTCTAATTTGGTGCAATCGGATGGAGTGTGGAGTAACCGCCTAAAGGCTTCCGTTAGACCTCACTGAGATACCTAAAATTAACTTGGGCAGTGCCTTAGCAAATACATTGATTGGAAAAATAATACCTACAACAGTAGGAAAACAAGCTAAACTACTTGCATGGTTTGTTTTCCATCTGTAACAGCTGCTGCTAAAGTGACTCAGGGGCTATTGTGTGTCAGGGGGTTTTACACCGTGGAACATAGATGTATTCAGTTTCAAATAATTACTTGCACATGGCTGTTTTCCTTGATGTTAACAGCACATCAGTGCCATGATTGGAAGGATGATGAAATGGAATTCTGAATGGATGCAGCAACAGCACCAGACCTGCCTGCCCGAGCTCTGGGTGAGCTGGGCTGGTGCTGGGGGGAGAATGTCTGAGAAGCTTCGGAGGGTGCAGGAGATTCAAGAGGTATAAAACAGTCTTCTTGGAACTGGTGATCTGAATCAGACTACAATCCCTCATCCTCATGTTTAACAGTCACTGTTTTCAAACAGATGCAGGCTTAACTTGCTGTAAACACCGCACCGAACTTTGCAGGCATCTCTTCTTTGTCTTCAGAGTTCTGAGAATGGTCTTAAAGGGCTACAGGGTATTTGATATGCATTTAAAAGATTTTAGACCTGTTAATAAAATTTCAGATCATTAACTCATTTTTGACCCTAGTGAGCTGTTTCCTACTTATGCTGATTTATTATTTATCCTATTCATTCCATTCCCTATTCATTCCATTCCCTATTCATTCCATTCCCTATTCATTCCATTACCTTTCACTCTGTATCGGGTATCTTGCTACACCTTTGAGAACTGCATAATAACAAGTATTAAAAGATCTCCCTACTTTTCTTTTGCCTTCAAACAATGCTGCAATGTGCAGAAAGGTGGGTGTGTGGATAGATCACTTATACTCAAGCAGTTATTACAGAGCTGTTTTCACTTAAATACTTGTATTATCACTGCATTGCTTTTGTAACCTTTTGGGGTATGTTATTACTTTTTAATGAAAAAGACTTCAGTAGGAAAGCACTGGATAAAACACAGTTCCTTACATATTTGACTCCAAAACAGAACACAAAGGGGTATTTTACTTCGTGGCACAGGTCAAATTATGTAATTTCCTGCTATGTACTCATATCTATGTAAACAAGGCGTATAAAGTCTCGGATTTAACATGGCCCTTGTAAAGAGTAAAATAGAGCTGTGTGACCTGGCTACTTTTAATCCTTTTAGCGTTCATACTACAGGACCCTGGGAGATGCACCGTGGTCACTTGACTTTAAAAGGGAATGTAGCCACACTTGGCCAGCTCACTTGAAGCGTGAAACACAAACTCCAGTTGCTTTTTTCTTTTCTTACCTAGCCATTTGCTTATTCAAAAGCGTCAATCCAGGAATTACCAACATTTCCTCATAGCAACCAAATGTATTTCTGAACCTTACTTTTGGATTCAGCATGGGGTTCCGTAGGAAATGCCATGCCTTTGAAGCTGGTATTTGACAGCTTTCCAGGCTGAATAACTATAGTAAAGACAAGTGATTAAAATGTGTTTTATTTATGCAGCACCAGTACAGCAGTTGCCAGTACAGAATCCAGGGTCTTTGGACAAATCATACATGTGGAGAAGATTTTTAAATGCCCCAGAAGGAATTCAGAATCCATTTTTCATCTTTTTGGACAAAATTTGGGTGCTTAGTCCCTCTTCTCTGCTTTTATTCTAAAATAGTCAGGAAACTTTTACCTCTGTGACAGGGAAACTAGAAATAAATTACTACAATCAAAGAGGAGACTTAGATGGCCCAGGAATGAATCTGAGATTCTTATGTAGTTTGACCAGATCTGCTAGGATACTTCAAAGGCAGACTACAGCAAAACGGTGTTTTCAATGACATTCAGGTTCTACAAATCCAGTGGAAGGGATCTGAAAATCACTATGTGCAGCAGACTTGGAAGACTGGTTGTTAAATCTGTTTTGGAGGCTGCACTGCTTGATTTGTCCTCAGTCCCTTGTGATAAGGAAGTTTACCTCTGGACTCCACTGTGTTCCCAGGCTGGTAACTCTTTTAAACACATGCTGTCCTAAACAAGAAAATGCTCCAATTCACAGTGGAACATGAAAATATACTATTGCCTGGGCTTCCCTTGAAGGTGATACAGAAACAGCAGCAATTACAAGACACAGTTGGCTTGTTTCCTAAGGACAGTGGAAGGAACCAGTTTCTTAACACGATTTCATGTCCTCTGAGAAATGCTCTCAATGTGATCAATTGAATAGTAAGTTCAAGGTCTTATGTATGAAACCCTTCTGATCTTCACAGGAACTATAGTGCAAAGGAACTATGATCAACCTGGCTCACCATTCCCCAGAGCAGTTGGCAATTCCGGGTCTTAAACCTCAGGTCTGCTCATCTCAGGGCTCCAAGTGCAGCAGTGGCAGCTTCAACCTCCTCTCTCAGCTGTGCCAGACAGTTCTAGAAACTGACCCAGACAGGATGTAAAAGAAAAGGTGCACCATGTTGTGAAGGTAGGAATAGTTTGTGTAGATGCTCCCATGCAACATGAAGCGCTTCTTCTGCTCTACGGTCCACCTCACTCCAGAAACTCCACAAAGTGACCGTGCCACCTTACAGGATGTGCTTTTAATTCCTCCCAAATCAATTCTGATCACTCACTTCATTATAATCTGGTATATAATCTGGATATATAAACATCTGCTTTACTGAATCTGGGTATCTAAACATCTACTTTACTGAATCTGGGTATCTAAACATCTACTGAAACTGTTCAGAGTATCAATAGGAAGGGAGAGCTGAAAAGGTTTTTTTTCTTGTCCCTGTTCTGTCCCCAAGTCAGAATAATGACCTTGAGCAAATCTCCCTGGCCAAAATTTTCAAGTCTATATTTAGACACCAAAATAAATAACCTGATTTTCAAAGGCACCAGCCAACCACAGCTTCCATAAACAAAACCCTAATCACCAGTAGACTCTAACAGTAACTGTACATAGAGTATCTTAGTAAAACAAGAGATATCCCTCTTGCCATCTGTTACTGCTTACGTACAGGGAAGAAAGTCCTCCATTGGTCCACAGATCACCCATGTCTTTAAGCCCAGCTTGCAGTGACTACATTACTTTTTCACACAGATCAGGCCACATGAATACCTTTATACCCTCTGCAACCGTTTGAGAAGAGAAAGATGGAACAAAACCAAGTGATTCAGAGAAAATAAAATCATCATAGAAAAGGAAATATGACAAAGGATGAATGGGAGGAGGAAATAAACTGCTATACAAATAGCAACAAAAGAGCGTATAGGGAGGGATGAGAATGGGAAAATCAGAAGGTATGGTGATAATATGTCCAAAAGGTGATCACAAGCTAAGGAATGGCTAGTATTTAGCTAACTCTACTGCTCCCCTATAGCAGAGGTCCCATGAAGTGCCCAGGGAGGACTCGCATGCCTGCAGTGTGCCTCGAGCGGCATGGATGCTTCAACATCTCACCATTTCCAGACATGCTCCAGTAAAACCAGGCCCTGAGTGCAGGATTTTCCTTGCTGGAAACAGCCATGCTACCTTTAGTCATGGTTGTTTGCCGTTGCAATGGCTCATCACAGCCTTCTGCTTAAGCCACTTTGCATCCTGTCACCAATGTGCCTGGTGTACCTGGCACCTGACCCCCTGCATAGGCTCACCAGGATCCTGCTCATCCTGCTGTCGTTAGTGGCACCCCGCACTTGCCTGCTACAGCACATATCTGCAAAGGAGCCAAGTCACTGCTGCAGTGGGAAATGTAACAGAAATCTTCTCAGCTCTTCATAAAGCCAAAATATGAATTTAATACATTTAAAGACCAGCACACATAAATCTACAGAGGTAATTATTGGTGCAAGCTCCTAGGTGGAAGACAGAAATTAATGAGGTGTAACTCTTCTGCTGCTTTAGGTTTGCTTTGAGTGAACCTGGGATTCAAATAAAATCAAAGCTCTTTGAAATCCTCATAGTCTGCACTCTGTTTGTTTCTCTCTAAGTCCAGAAGTGGGAAGGGGGAATTCCTGCCTAAGGGAAAAAAAGATTACTCATCTTAAAAGTCCTTTAAAAATCATTTAATCCAGATCTCTATTCAAATACATAAGGAAGAAGTTCTTAACTGTGAAGGTGGTGAGGCACTGGAATGGGTTGCCCAGGGAAGTGGTGAATACTCCATCCCTGGCAGTGTTCAAGGCCTGGTTGGACAGAGCCTTTGGTGACATGGTTTAGTGTTAGGTGTTCCTGCCCATGGCAGGGGGGTTGGAACTGGATGATCTTAAGTTCCTTTCCAACCCTAACTATTCTATGATTCCATGATTAGTTTTCCAAGTGGGAAAATGAGCAGCTTTAACAAAAAACCCAACAGCATCATCTATATATTCCTTCAGCTTTAAAAATGAAACATTAGCTTTTGTTAGAAATATTGAAAGCTGCACAACAGCACATGAAAAATTACTGTGAAAATACAGCCAGTTGGTTAATGTTACATTTTTGGGGGGGTGGGAGGGTTATGACTATCATGTAGCTCTGTTTCTCAAAGTGCTCATGCATTTCTTCCTGCTCAGTGCATAAGATTGCGAAGTACTGAAAGGGCTGCAGGGTTGCTAGAAAAACTGCATATACAAGGCACACATTATCCTTAAAGAAAGAAGGACTCTTTGTTTCTCTTCTGGTAGCAGGGAAATTCCGTGGAGGCCCTGGAAGAGGGAGCTGGCCCAGGCAGTGAGCCACTAGGTGAAAGGAATAGAATGGTGGTGGTACAAGCTTTCAAGGGACCGCTTCAAGGGACCGCCGCAACCACAGCGCGCATGGGAGGTGTCTGATGTGTGATCTGAGTCAGCACCAGTTCTCTGGATGGTGCCTTATCAGGCATCCTAATGCAGCAAAACAGTATGAAAATACCCTTCCTTTTTCTCATCGTTCTAACCTGCTGGGAAAATTCCACATCCCTGCTGGGTTAACTCCTGTTTATCACACATCAGACTCCAATAGTGTTCCCTTGCTTCTTCACAGCCTCTCTGTAGAGGCTCTCAGCTTGGGCTCAGGTGGCTATTTTACCTCCTATGCTTGACAAGTGAAGAAAAATCTGAAGACAATTCCATGTCGGAGCAGTCCTACTGCAGCAACAGGGCTGTGTGCCTGCATATGTGCTCACTCGTGAGAAGCACAGTTGCACACACGTTGGGTCTACATCTCATAGAGGAACACTCTTTAAGTACATTATTATTATTCAAATCTCATTGTCCACCAGAAAAAAAAGTCTTTGTAGCTGGCTTTAATTGTTCTACTAAATCATTCTATTTAATTTCTCCCTCACCCAACACCTCCCCATCCCCAGTACATGATAAATTTGGAAAGGTCACCTTATTAATTATTTTCAAGTAAGTGTGTGTATTCTTTTCAGCATCAGTTCTCCAAATCCTTGGGGAAAACGACAGGATCAGCTTCTATTTTTACGAGTGCACTGATTTTAATACAAGAAGACAGAGTAGAAATCAAACCACTCATCAGAGGCTTCCGCTCATCTAATATATCCCTTCCCTCACTCTCTTCGTCCTTACTTTTCCTCACAGGCACTTTCTGACACCAGAAGTAGCACATTCTGGTAACAGGGTTTGGGTGGACTTTTTTGCCAAATGTAATATGCAAAACAGTATCAGATGGGCTAGCCTGAGTTTCAGTAGTCCAGGGAGCTTTAGGTGAGTTACCTGCATGACTACATGTGTGGAAGTAATTAGTTGGAGCCCATGTGCTGCAGTAGAACAAGGCTATTTTAAGGTTGTGATTTATAATCTGGTCAGTGTTTTCCAAATGATTGGTTCTGTGGATCTTTGAGTATTACAGGTTTAACTTGACTTAGATTTGGCTCTCAGTAGCAATGCAGCAAGTTCCTATTTTCTCTGAGTGTTAGCTTTAGATTATGAGAAATCATGAGTGCATATTTGCTCACCCTCATCCACAACCGTACCCTCTCAAGCACTCATTATTCACATCTTGACTTCTGTATCAATAAAAAATTAACTTCTGATACATAAGGTTAACCTCAACAGCTGCCACACCATTATTTTATCCAGCTAGTGATCCCTGATTGTCAGTGCAGTATGCCCTCACGTACAGTTGCACCAGCCAGAAAGATCTTCTGTGTCAGGGTTCCTGTACCATTCTATGGAATACATGAAAGCAAGAT
>JAVHNF010070153.1:19219-32211 GCA_034783455.1 Micropsitta finschii | reverse complement strand
GCTGGCAAGTGATTAGGGTAGACCCAGCATGAGGCTGCCAATAGCAATATGTCACAGTAAGCATGAATAACTTGGGTAGGTTTCATGTCTTTAACAACGCATTGCAACCCATGGGTCATGTGTCTGCCAGACTCCAGCATTTGAATCTGCATCACTGACATCTGAGCAGCCACTAGCCGACATCTGATACTGCTCCACCGAGCTTACTAACTCCCTCTACTTGTCCTGCTGAACTCTTTGTGGCCACTCCATCCATTACAGCTACCCAGAGGGACAGGAAATCAATGCCGGTACCAAGTAAATTCAAATTCTGAGTCAGCCGCATGGAGCAAAGGAATCGCAGCTTCCAAATACGGCATCAGACACAACGTGGAAGAGGAGGGTTGTGGTTAACACAGCTCTGAATAAATATTTCTGGGCATTTTACCCAACACAGCAGGAGCGTCTTCAGATGAATGAACTGGGCTCCTGACACTGTGTGTATAAATTTTCAAGTGGGTTTTACTGTCTCCTTTCTCCAGAGGAAACAAGGGCCATGATAGACACACACACACACACACACACAAAATGAGTAACAGAAACACACACAGACAGAAGTCCCTAAGATCAGCTTGTTGATGTAAACCATAATAGAAAACACACTTCAGTTTGCGGAAGATTCTCTGGAGACTTGAACCTAAAAAGAAATAAACCTAAAGTATGCACACACTTTCTCTCTACTATTTTTAAGCCTCAGTTCCAAATGGATACTCGGGGTCACCTACGCTGAGCTGTGACGGATGCGATGTTTAACTAATTGGGAAGAAAATAGCAAGGCGGGATGGGGCAGCAATAAAATATCAGCATTCCATTGTCACGCCTTCTGAATTGCTCAGTGCCTGTGGTGGGACACTGCGCTGTGTGGACCAGCCATCTGGTGGGAGAGTCCGCAGATTTAGGAGGATCTGTCAGATTTCTGGTTTCTCCATGCATCCTCCTGGGATGAGGAAAGGCGATGTTAACGACCCATGGATGTTTTGTGCAAAGATGTAGCATTCCATTAGTAATGTGCATGGAAACATCTAACAGAGGGCAGAGATAAGATTGGAAAATGATACGTGGAATCTCTGTTATACTGCCAGCCCCTTCCCCTTTTCCCTCAGGGTCCATATTTTTTTATTGCTGGGTTACCAACAAAGGTTTATTGTCAAGATAAAAGACATAGAGTCAAGGAATCCAGTGGTGGTGCCCATAATTACCAAGTTAGGCATTCCAGCCTGCTCGCCTTCCTTGCCTGGTTCCAAGCAAGTCCAGAAGGTTAAAAACATGGAGTTATAAAACCCTAATTTGGGGGACAGAGCAAGAAAATATCTTTTTAGATTATTTTCTTAATGATCTGGATAATCCCTCTTTGCATTCTGCATCTTTAGCTCAAATGCCTGTGGAAAATCTGTGAGAAAACCAGATAATTCTGCTAAAAGTGTCACTGATCTCACAAAATGCTCCCACCACAAGGGGAATCAGTGGTGAAATACAGACTTAAACCTGAATGCTACAAAGCCCAGGCTAGCACACTATCATGAGGAATCCTTCCTCATGACCAATGTGATATTTTTTACAACTGCCATAAAAAAAAAAAAAAAGCAGGAAAAATCCAACCTTCTTTAAAACCACAAAAGGCAATTTTTTGGTTTTCAGAGCTAGATGAAGACGATTACTCTGTGATTTAAGCACACTGCAGTTTTGCAGGCAGGGAAAGCATTTAAATGAGGATATTTCTGTCCTGATTGTCTGTGAATTCACCATCTGCAGAGAGGAAAAGGCTCAGTCGCTTTGCTCAGTTCACATACCAATGGCTTGGTTCTGCCTTGAGCTAAATTCCATTGGATTTCCACCACTGTCCAGTGAGGCCAATACTGTTCCCTAAATATCTATTCAACGTCTGTCAAAAACGTACTCAGTACAAAACCAAATTGCCTCCTGCTCTACAATGTTAAACATTTAACTATTACCATGTCCTGAAGACTTGCTAAATCCAGAAACTGTGGCCTTATTATAGTTTCCCTTCACTAGAAGAAGCTATCTTTCCCTCTCTTGAGCCCGATAAGATCTGTAGATCTTCTGTCTGTAATCTGAGTTCTAATTGTTAACATTTTAAATCTTCTTCCAGCAGGTGGAGGTAGATGTGTGCTGGATTTTCCTTTGGGAAAGCAAGCAAGATCAATAGCTCAGAAAGCAATTCTACATGCACCTAAACAACTGCTTGCAATATTTGCTGCATGATCTACAGTTTCCCTTTATTTACAACTCACTTTTGTTTCAACAGAGCTGAGGGAATGAAGAGGAAAACGATCTCTGCATTTGGAATGTGACAATATGTCTCCTTAAATCCTTGAGAAATCCTGTGTGGATAGAATTAAAAACTCATCACCAAGTTGAAAAAAGTTCCTATTGCTCTTTATTTGTTTTCTCTAATTTTCAGCTTTTTCCAGAGTCTCAGTTTGGAGATGGAAAGTCAGCTGTGTGCTGGAAAATGCCTTTTTTTCCAAAAGCATTCTGTCTGACAAACAAGGGACAAATGTTGGAGTCTGATCACATCTGGAAGACCCACGGGAAGCTTTCTTTACAGGCTCCTTCTCCTCACCTCATGAGAAGGAAGAGTTTTGGGAGAGGAGATATGCTTCATGTGGATTCCCACTGACAGCCCTTTCTCAAGCCATCACCACACATGATTGGTGTCTGGGCACATGCAAGAGAGGGGTCACAAACCCTGTGGGGAGCTCTCAAGAGGAGCTTTCTCTGGACAAACTTCACTGGGTATGGAAGGGCCTCTCAACTAATGGCTTAGATGCTCAACTCCAAACATTCCCATCCCATGGTGATCAGATAATGAGCTTTAAAAAATTGTAACTGCCATCGCAATGGAGAACAGAGGAAGCTGAGGACTCAAATTCCTGGAAGATTTGTGTTCCAACCTGAAGGAATCCCTGGCTTGTCAAAGGGATTAGGGTGAGCCTAACAAGGCTCATCCTCATCTTCTTGTGGAAGTTATTTAAGCACATTTTGGGGCAATGAGGATTTTTCTCACTGGGTTTCATTTGCAGCCCCCTTTTGATAAGGGCTTTCCCTGGAAAGCCTCAATTGTCAGGGTTAATGGCTTAAGCAGTGTTGATAGATTCTGTTTATGTTCGGTGAGGAGGTTCAGGTGACCCAGTCTAATGTAAGCTTTCCATCAACTGTAAACAGCAGCTTTTTATGTCAAAGCTGTGTTTCTGCCTTTTGACAAAGCATTAACACATCTAGGAAAGGAAGAACCCAGGGTGAGGACAGTGGGAAGAGCAAAGAGGTTTAATAGGTCATTTCCCCCACAAGTTCTGGTCAGTTGACAAAGTTTCATGTCTTTTCTGTCAAGGTCCCAGAAAGAGTTCACATCCACCATACTCTGGCTCCCATTCTCAGTTCTGCTCCAGGAGCTATGAGGAAACTTGTGGTGGTGTCTGCTGGCTGGGAGGGGAAGAGTCTTTCTGCTGTCTCTGTCCAGACCTCCCCAATCTGATGGTGAGCAAGAGGACGTTCTGTATTTGACCACAGCCTTTTCCTGAGGCACGCGTTTAATAAAGGCTTGGCTGAAATTGGTCCTGCCTGCGAGAGTGTTTCCCGTTATGGATTTAAAGGAAGCTTCCCATATGTTGCCTGTAAGCAGAGCTATTCCTAGTCTGTCAGGTCTGTGATGACAATCAGCTTAAATTAAGCCTTACTCTGTGCCTGTGGTCTGGAGTTAGGACATGACACCTTGGCTGGTATCTTCAGTATCTGGCCCCACCAAGAAATGAGAGAGATCCAAGACTCTTTGGCTTACAAGATCAAGCAGTTATGAGGAGGATTGGCCACTGGCCCAGCATAAGAGCAGAATGAATGTGGAGCTGTATAACATGTGATGCCGGAGCACCATCTTTCCTCTCACATTCCTAACTCCAACGGCTGGATATGCAGAAAGGAAGATGCTACAAGGCACACTCTGTTGCAACAGCCCAGAAGAAAATTGGTCTATGGGCCAAAATGTTGACCCCTATGTATAAGGATGAACATTCTAGTCAGAAAATGGAGTGTGAACTTAAGAATCCTCCTAGAAAGAGGAAAGGCCAGTGTAGACAAAACTAATTTTACCTAGAACAAATTAGAGGAAGTAGGGTAAGGAAGGGGTTCTGTGGGAATTGTATGGTTAACTTACTGCAACTTTGTCCTATAAAAAGATCATACATACACCAAAAACTTGTGATGAAAAGCCAGGTTGTCAGTGACATTATTTCCCCTTTTTGTCTCAGCCACCAGTAAAGGTAAGCACAGTCCTGTTTTAGAGGAGAACTTTGTAATAATGCTTGTGTAATCCATGAACCCCACTACCTTTTTTAGCCTGGGAGCATCTCAGAAACTTTAACACACATGGAGCCCACTCAAAGGATGAAGGCCTTAAAATCCTGTGGAAATGTGACGGTATATAAACAACTTTGGTCAGGTTTTGGTAAAGCCATATTTACTAAGGGCGCCTGTATGTGGCAAAGTGAAAAAGTACTTGGATCTGCTCCAGGCCCTGCTTTCTGCTGTTGCAAAGACCTCAAGAAGGGAAATGGGAAGCTGTGCAATGTGTGACAGTCTTTTTTTACTGGATGCAGGGACTGGGATTAGAGAAAAATCAGAGATAGAAGGATTTTATTGAGCTCACACATCACAGCCTCACTCACTGCTTCTTACTCTGTGGAGCACACTGCTTCCCAGTGAGGTCTTGCCTTCCTTTGCTGTACCAAAAAAGCCCCAAGCTGAGACTACCTCTTGCATCGTTTTCTTTCTGTAGGAATCTTTTCCATCTCCTGCAGGCCTTCAGGATAAGATGAAACTTATCTTTATAACCATTTATTAACGCTGCCGACTGATGACCTGGCAGGAGAACAATGTGGCAGAGCAGTGAGTCTGCTGAGAAACGACCAGTGGGAGGGCTGAGTGAGACAGCAACGGACTGTAATCAGGCTTGTACCATCTGATTTTGCTTCGCTTATGCTGACAGATTCTTGGCTCTGGCCCAGTAACTCGCAGAGGGTGAAGGGTGGCAGCTAATATTTTGGCATGGGAATTAGAAGAGCATTGCGGGATGTCAGAGAACCATCACCTCAGAGAGCTTCAAGGTGGTAAAAATGCGGGTTACAGGGTTAAGCTCTGTTAGAATGAACTTGCTCTGCCAGACTGAAACAGCTGAAAAGTCTGTTATCTCCATTTATTAGTTTAATCCTTTAATCCACCTTGCTGTCCAATTAGATTAATGAAACTAGAACCCTGTTTCCAGTTTGACCTGTGTTATTGCACTTATAAAATGGGAATAAAGGTGTTTATGTGTCTGAAAGAGGTGTGGAGGTTCCTGGGTGAGGACTGCCACACCATTCATTGACTGAGGGCTGAATAGCTCATTAGCGACCTGAAGAGCAGAAGAGGGCTTGGGGACTAATCCACTGTCAGAAGACAAAGCGATGTTCACAGTATTATGTTGCCTAACAAAAATGTTAATGGCTAAAAGTAGAATTTACTGCTTTCTGAAATCATAGATTTTATTTTTTGGTTTTCATACATAATGGCTAAACTGCTTTATTTTGTAAGAAATGGATCTGCTTGCAAGCAGGATCTGTGATAACTTTAATGGAAACCAGTGCAATGCTTTGCTGGCGTGCCTGTAGAATTTTCCTTAAATTGCTAGAGGTGTTCAGATGAGTTTCCCTGACAAGCAATGTCACTGTTCTTCTCTTTTCTTGGGCCAGATTCTGATCCTGTGATTTACTCTCCAGATCATTTTTACTTCAATAGTCCTCTTGACTGATGAGACTGCTTTATGCTACAAGGCCAACGCTGGGTCATCCTTGACACCAGAGGCTTTTGGAAGTTGACTGGGATTGAAAGAGTAACTACTCAGAGAGAAAGACTTTTCTGAAAGGAATCCCATGCTCCACTCTATGCCTGAGGTGCAATGTCTTTCTCAGCATCAAAGTAAGATTTTCTGTGTGTTCTGAAGCATGCTAGGTAGGGAGGCAAAGGTGGTTAAGGCACTCGTCAGAATTTGGGAGATCATTGTTTAATTCTCTGCTCTAAGACTGGTTGCCTGCATGACCCTGGGGCCGTCCCTCAACCCCGCAGTGTTTCATTTATAACATGGGCAGGGTATCACAGCCTTCCTACACAGGAATGCAGTAAGGAGAAAGTGTTAGAGACTGGGTTGTCTTTAATGTCCTGGTAAAGATAAGATACCATGGAAGTCATAGCAGTTATAATCAATTGAAACAAAGCTCTAAGAATTCTCTGTTTCCTTGTTTTTCTCTGAGCATTCTCTTGATTATCAGGTGAGGGCACATGAAAGGTGTGCTATTTTTTAACAGTCTCTCTACTCTTGCTACTTGTTCTTTACCCCAAAGTCTTATTGCTACAGCTGAGATACTACACAGTAAATCTACCCCTAACCACAACTTTTTTAGTCACCCTTTACCCTGTGACCTCTGACCTAACATCTGTCAGAGACGACTGCTTCGGTCAAAGCCACGGGAGCATGAGGTAACACACAGCTTTCTCATTCTGAAAACCTGGTGTGGGAATGACATGAGCTCACCCCCCACTTCTGCACTGGGTAAACAGTCTGCAAATGGAATAATAAGAAAAAAAGTGCCTGTGATTGCAAAGGATCCTGGGAAAACCTTCATAAGAGCCATAGTGGTGAACTGTTTCTAGCCAAGTTTCTGGCAGTCACAACGTTCAAAGAACCTTATCCCTGCAGACTTTAGTATTCCCAAACAAGAATTTTCTGGCGCAGGACCTTTCTCACAGGGGCCGAATGATGACCTATAGCCTGTAAAATCATAGAATAAGTTAGACTGGATGGCACCTTTGGAGTTCTCTGGTCCAGCTCATGTGACAAGACTTCTAAGGGTTCCACCAAGAAAGATTATATGATGGAGATAGCTTTGGGAACTGTAATAGCAACACCTTTGATGACTAGGATGGCTTTATTGCTTTTCCTGGTAGGGAAATTAACAAAGGTGTGTTCATAAGGCAGCAACATCCAGCAGGTTGGAAACAAAGAATTAATAGCGTTGACTCTGTTTTGAATATACATTCTCTTGTTGTATAACACTGAATAGAACAATTGTTCTTTTTGAATTGCCTAATGAAAATGCTATCATCATCTTCAGCAACAGTAAGACAGATCTGTGTCTAGCAGATAAACATTTCCCAGAAGTCAGGAATCCTGATTCCAGCTCTGCCCGTGGCTTGCTCTGTCACCTCAGACGATTCACTTCAGTTCTGTGCCCTCTTTTTCCCCTTTGCGAGGTACTGATGAAAATGTCTATGAGTGAACTTTGAAAATACAAGTTATTATATTAATTGGGAGAATATTCAGTCCTGCTTGAGTGACTGAATGCTTGGTAGAAAAAGCCTGGAAAACATCACTTTTTCTTGAAACACAGTCAGGTGAAAGCTGCCAGAGAAGCAGCTTTTTTAGCTTTCAGTTGGCATTTACCTGAATCATACTTAACTTGAAAAGTTCTAGGCTTAATGAAGCCCAAGTTCAGGGCTTGATCAAGTAAGCAAGTTGTCCCTGCTATTTGCAAAACAGAGATAAGTCTTAAAAGCTGGACTATAACAAGGATGATCACAAACAGTCCAAAGCCTGACTGTGCTCTGTCTGCCAGGATCACACTGCTATTAGGGACAAGCAGCATGTGACAGCACAGAAGGAGTTATGAGCAGAGAAACCAGGTGATAAGTTTCCTTTTTTATTAAACATTCAGTTTGGCTCAGCAAGTAAATGCCACTGGGGAAAAGCTCTCAGATCCTACATCTTCGAACATGCTGAGGTTAGGCTCTGCTCTTTGCAGGAATCTGGACACAATATTAACTGGCTTAAGTTCTGTTTTGAAGCTGATTCTACATGTGGAAACAGCACGACCTGTCTTTATACCTGAGTGGACACAGAAATCCTGGGCAAAGAAATGGAAGAACACCTTTATCCCATGTAAATGAAACCTTAGCAATCCCTCAGTTCAGCCAGACAACATCCCTGCAAAGTGACTGCACAGCTAGGTCTAGAACATGCCCCTTTTCTAGAACATAAACCAGCCATTTCCAGATGGTGGAAGAACAAAGAAGAAAGATCCTAATTGGATCTCACTGTTTGTGGTTTCATTTTCTCCCCTCCCTTGGCTCCCTAATGAGAGTCAGCAATTTGAAGAGTTTGTGGACATAGTGTTCACTGGAGGAGCTTTCATTTCATGGTTCTCCATTTGTGCTCATTGCCAACTTTACAGCTAATTGAAACAAAACCGAGCTTGTAGATTAAATGGCAACCCCTGGGATTTGTTTCTGCAATTACCAGCACTCATCCTAGACAGATTCTAATTCAACAGCAAGTTCCTGGACCCACATGAAGAAAACACTGGGAAAAATCCCACTGCCTGGATGACATCAGAGTTAACTCTGTCCAGTCCACTACAGCCCC
This sequence comes from Micropsitta finschii, assembly GCA_034783455.1. Classification (NCBI taxonomy): domain Eukaryota; kingdom Metazoa; phylum Chordata; class Aves; order Psittaciformes; family Psittacidae; genus Micropsitta; species Micropsitta finschii. The sequence goes on along the minus strand of JAVHNF010070153.1, from coordinate 23,702 downwards.
TTCACAACTGTACATGAAACCCTGGCCTGTTGAAATCTGGGAAATTTGCCACCAGCTTCATATAGTTAGATGAAGGCTAGGATTTCACCTTGGAAGGCTGAAGGAACTGTCTCTTCTTGACAGCATGACATTTCCAGCTTTGCAGCTTGCCCTGCAACGGCTTAAGTTTTATAGAATGCATTTTCCCTCAGTGTGGTCGAAGCTATTCATGCATTTCATAAAAACACATGCTCAGCCTTGGAGCATAACATTTTGCAAGCCCCTAGAAGATATCCTTTGTGCCCACATTGAATTCCTTGAGTGGGAAGAAAGGAGGCTACAAAATGCAGCATCTGCAAAAAAGCTTTTTCAAAGCAGTTTCCAGGGGTCAAAAAGAAACCAGTCACCTCTGAACTGTTTTCACAACAGATATTCAATGTGAACAGTATTTACAGATCAGGGAATGAATACATGGTTAAGCAGATTCAAAACGGGATACTAGGCAAGAACAGTTGGCTTTTGCTGTATCTTCTTGTTGGCAAATAGAGCCAGAGAGAATGCAAACTGACTGGCAGTGATTCCTACTACCATATCCGTTTCCATGGTGCAAAGCAAAATACATCTGCCAACTCACTGACAAACTTTCTCCACTTCTAATTCAATTGAACCTGCTCTCATTCCAGACAATGCAGCTGGAGTTAACCTGATAGAACAGAGCAGGAACCAGCCATATCTGGTTCGGGATCACCTTTTCTTGCCCTCTCTCAGCTCACCAGTAGGATTTTAAGCATGGAACAAACCCTAAATCGCTCTAAGTGATGTTACAAGCCAAACAATCCTTGGCTCAGCCAGGGAAACAAGCAGTTTTCATCCAGCTTTTTTCACTGAACATCAAAGGACATCATAAAACTGGAATAGGTATGGAAGAGAATGGCTGTTGTGAGAATGGACTAGGATGCTTGAAGGTAGAAGACAGATATGTTCAAGATCTATAAAACCACAGGGAACATTCAGTGAGTGATTAGAGATGGACAGTACCTTGCAAGTTCCAAGAGCTGCAGGAGATCAACTGGAATCAGCTGGAGGTACATACATACAGAGCAGAAGAGGGGAGACAGGTCTTTACACAATTGCATAGACAGTTGAACTGTGGAGCGCACTCTGCCATATGCCAGTCATTTACATGGGCTCAAAAGTTAGTCAGACACAAGCATGACAGAAAAATCAATTGCAGAGGTACTAACACAACACATAGATAGCACTTCTGGCTCTAAGTATTTGAACCAGAATTTTCCAGAGCCTGAGAGAGAACACTTGAGGAGCTACTGATACGGTATGCCTTGTGTTTATACTGTTCTCTGGACATCTCCTATAAACTACCAGCATAGACAGGGTCCTTAAGAAACTTGGTATAAAAACATATAAGCTGTCACCCTGGGTCAGGCTAAAGACCATCTGTGCTCAGAACCAGACACTTGCTTATGCTAAAGGAGGGAGCATAAGAAAGAAATACATCCCTGCTTCTCCCAGCAACTCTCCTGTGCCACTCAGGTTCTCACAGTCTGCAGCGTAAGGACATTCTCAGCCAGAGATTTATGGATGTTTATTTACCTCAATAGATTTTAAATGTGATTGAACAACTCTGATGGGAAGGAGATCCATCTATGATTTCAGTCTTTGCATGAGTTCATCTTCCTGAGCATCTCTGCCTTCCTATCTCCTTTCTGAAGCATTGTCTGATTCAATAAAGCACAATGGAGATGAAGAGCTCAGTGATGCTACATTTCTCCACATGCTGTGGAAACAGTCAGGTAGAGAGGAATGAAATCTGATTAGCTCTCCCAGGGAGAGAAAACACGCTTAGCCTAAGCCCTATGAGGCATCAGAGAACTCACACAGGGGGGTGCATATTGGAAAGGTGGCAGTATGCATTCTGCCCTCCCAGGGTAATTAGACTTTTTGTCAAGTTGGCTGCTGAGACTGGGTCCATTTGCCCGGTTCAATCCACACTGGACTTTGAACATCTTTGCTCCAAAGCCCTGTTTTTGAAGACAACGCCAGAGACTTGGCAGCTGCCATGCAAATGTCACGTTTTATGAGCAAAACAATTGATGCAAGAAGGGCTTTTTTCTTCTTTTTTTTTTTCTGGCAGGTTTTCAATCCATGGCCTGGGTCACTGTGCCCCCTGACTCCCCCACTACACAGTACAGAAATGGACACTGCAGGTTTCTGTCTGAGGCCAGCCTTGGCAACGGAGCCAACGAGAAGAGAAACAGCCTGTGCTCTAATAAATAAAATATTTGTGCCTTGTTTCGGCTAACATAACCTCTCTCAGTAAAATCTTTTTCCCAGGAGGAAATCTATGAAAGGGAGGGGGGTCATTTATTATGTCCCCAAATCCTTCTCTTATGCTCCCCTTCAGAAGCCTCAAAATCAAAGGACACTACTCTGAAGCTTTTTGTTCCCATTCTTGACTTTGTTATTATTAGTTATTACAACTATTATATTGATTACCATGACGAGTTCTCAAGAGGCCCTGGCTAATCAGCACCCCATTCCACAAATCCCTCTGACAAATCTCTCACAGCATACGCATACACAAAGCTTGCTGCCTAAAAAGACCAGCTAAACAGATTGTTAAGGTGTTCCCAAGCCAGGGAATTGCAGCACAGAAAGCTCAAACAATTCCAGTGACGTCCAGTGCAGGAGCCTCAGTCAGAGAAGGAGCAAAGCTCTTAACTGATACTAAAGAGAACAGCCTGGTAATTTCTCACTGTGTTTCAGGAGACCATTCTGCAACAAGAAGAGATCCTTGAGAGACTCTTCACACACAGAAGAGTTATCAATGGTATTCTGCACTTTGGCTCACTGCTACCCTCATAGCCCAGCAGTGCTCCAGGTTTGCAGCTCAAATAGCTGTATGTGTAGTCAGGGTATGTGTACGTACTGCTGTATGTGTATGTGATTCAGAGTAGGCTCTAGTTCAGGTGGAGGGTTACTGGCCTGACATGTACAGGAAAGAACTGCTGGGAACTGTCACTCCTGTGCATCAGGACAGCATATGCTGCCTTTCAACAGAAGACTAAGCTTCTGCTCCTTAGTTACTAATGAGATTTTAACCTCTTCCTGGGCACCTTATCACCACTCTGTTGCAGATGATAAGATCACTCATGGCAACTGCTCTCTCTTGCTAGTGCTATGCTACTGATACTTTTGGCCTATCCCAGATAGCAACTTGTATCATCTTCCTTATGGAAGGAGACATGAGTTCTGTCTCCTTATGGGGACTGAACTCCTGTACCTAGACAAGTGCAGAGGAAGACTGAGTTTTGACAGAACAAGATTTCAGCTCAGAAAACTACAGGTATGCAGTCAAATCTTGATTCTTTAAAAATGTCCCCATCTACTTAGAAACAAAGCTGTATTGTCACTAACCACAAGACACATCTTTGCCAATCCAAACAGTTCCTTCCCCCAGTTTTGCCATGACTAAATGCAGGGGATTACATGAAGGGAGGTAGCAGACACCTCTGTTCTTGTAGAGATACGTTCCTCTCAGGATGCTTTTTGCTCACTGCTTACCTAGACTTCACATGCACCTATAGGTCATTCTTTGACATGTGTCTCTAGGTCCTCACTTCCATAACGTCACAGAGCTATGTGTGGATGCATGAAGCTGTATTCTTGAGGTAAAACAGACGAAACATCATTTTCTTTACTTGCTTCAGATCTCTGCAAAGCTATTGCACCTTCGCCTTGAGAGTTGCCAAAAGGCAGCTGTGGGACAACCCAGAAGGCACAGCTGTTATTCGAGCTGGCCCCTATTGGATCCCCAGTAGTATATACCTGACAGAAACAGTAGGAATTTCTCAATCTTGAAAAAGGTTTCAGTGGTGACTCACCTTATTATATTCCAGAGAATCCAGCTCAGTCATAAATCCCTAGTAACCTGCCTGCATTATGTTTTTGTGATGGAAATCCAGCTACCAGCTCTCAGATGGCAAAACTCTGCAGATGTCACTTACCTCAGCTGTGTTTGAACTAATGACCTCAAAGCAAAGGGGTCCACATTCACCTACTACTCTGCAGACTCATTCAGCCTCTCCTTCTCAGTTACCAGCCTCCCAGAAACCGTGCTATGGTGGGGAGGGGGAAAGAGGGAGAACAACAAATAAAACCAGCCCCAGACTCTGTTACCTCTAAAGGAACCACAGGAGGAAAAGTCCCATGGATACCAATGTCAAAAACACACACAACCTGGAAGGAAAAGAGAAAAGAAAACCCTATTTGGGATTTTAAAAGAAAAGTTGAGGCACTCACACAATACCCTTTGGCAAAGGAGCCCAGGCCGGAAAGTGCTGCAACTCCAACACGCTGTGCTCAGAGAAGGTGTTAATGGTCCAGCCATCCTGTATCATTACACACAAACAGGAGAGTTGCAGGCAGGGGAGGGAATACAGCTCAATGAGGCCCGTAGGGAGCTGGAGTTTAACACATGGAGCTC
>JAVHNF010070152.1:6751-18101 GCA_034783455.1 Micropsitta finschii | reverse complement strand
CCAGGTCATTGATGAAAATATTAAACAGCACCGGTCCCAGCACTGACCCCTGAGGCTGTGGGGGGAAGATGCTCTCCTGTCTGTTGAGGAGCAGCCCCATGCAACCTGTGTCCTGTATCCCTGGGGACCTCGAGGGGGTGCTTTGGTCCCTCCCATGCTGTGAGTCATGGGGCTGAGCTGTCCCAGGGATGTGCCACAAAACGGGACCTTTCCGGGACCTTCCACCATCAGTTTGTGCCGAAGGTTTCTGTGCTGAGTGTAGTGGGGAAGCCCCTTCCCATCGCATGGCTCATCCCTGGGAATGCATCCGCGGGGCCAAGAGCCGCTGCTGGAGCTTGGTTGGGGCATCCCAGGCTCAGGATGGGGCTTCCCGGGATGTCTGGGATGGGGGAATGGAACGGAGGGGCTGGGGGGGGGGGGGCTCTGCTGGCAGCACCCCCACATCAGAGCAACCCAGAGGCACCGGTGACACAGGAGGCAGGAAAAGACCAGGGCAAGGCCAAATCCACCAGGGAGAAGAGCCCTGGGTCTGCAGGAGCGCGTGGTCCAGCCCTGCCTGGCACTGATGCCCTCCGGTACAGAAGGAGACAGTTTCTCCCTGCGGCTCCACACCGGCTGCTTCCAGGCACCCTTCCTTGGGGAAGGAGGGCATTCCAAAGGCAAAGCTGGTCGGTGACAGGGAGAAAAGCTGCTCCCCTGCCACGGGCTCGGGTCAGGAGCCGAGTATTTGCTGAACTCAAAAGCAAACACAAGTGCAAATGGAACTATAGGGAGAAACCATAATGCTTAAAGCAGACGCATGCTTGGAAAAATAAATACCCAACTGTGCAGGATACATCCCGCCTTAACCCTTCCCGGCTCACTGCAATGGGGAGATGGCACACGGGGCAGGAAGGATGGGGAAAGGTCCAGCCTCTCTCCCCGTATCCCAGGAAAACCGGTTCATTTCCAGAAGCATCCTCAAAGTCTGGGATCCCTACCCAAGGGCTTCGTTTTCAGGCTTAGAGCATCCGTCGGTACCCAAACATCTCCACTGGCGTGGTTCTCTGGGAAGGGACTGGTTGAGGACAGGGATACTGGGATGCAGCCACCGGGACACAGATGCAGAGGCTGTTTTCCAGCCTAGGAAGGACTGGATGAGGGTTTCACCCCATTCGGCTCCTCCAGGGAAGGACAAACCAGCAAATACATCTCCAAATGGGTCACTTCCATGCTCACAAGCAGAAGGTCCCAAACAGGGAACAAAGCTGGATCACTGGGATGGGACAAGCATCCGTGATCCAGCCCCTTCCTGCAGCCAGGGCTTGGGGCCCAGAGCATCAGAAACCAGCTGGGGCTGGGGGCAACGCAGCTCCTGGTTGAGTTTGTAGGTGGATAAATCCATCGGGAGCTGCAGCTCACAGCAGAAACAATCCAAGCTCCTTCCCAGCGGGAATGAAGCCGGCTCCCTGCGCCCGGAGCTGCTGGATGCACTCCTGCCTGACTGCTCCTGCCGTCACCCCGCCAGGGCTGGGACTATTTATCCTAATCCCTTCAGAGCAACACAAGGCAAAGGCAACCGTGCATGCCAGGCACCGCCGGGATTAGGGGAGGAAGTGCTCCCGTGTGGGGAAAATGGCTGCTGGCCAGAGCAGGGGCTGCAGCGTCCCCCGACCTCGGTCCCTGTGTCCGAGACCCCCATCCCGAGCATCCCAATACCACCATGACCCCATCAGCACCTCCTCTGCCTGCTCGCAGACCCCAACCCTCGCCCTGCGGGGACCCTGCAGCCGCCGAGCCCGCCTTTATGACCACGGGCCGTTAAGGTTTAAACATTGATGGGGAGGAAGCTGCAGCAGCCACCCGTGACACCGGAGCCATGGGGCAGTGACCCCACCGCTGCCGGTGTAGCCCCAAACACGGCCCCGCTCCGGCCTGGCTCCCATGGGAAAACCAATCCCTCCCCCCGCCGCAACCCAAAGCACCCCACGGAGCCCATCCCGGTGCGACGGCTGCGCCCCGAGCCAGCAATGACCGGGAATGGCACTCGCATTCCCGGCTGCACAGGCACAAATCGGAGCCGTTCCCAGAGACCCGCACGGAGTCGGGATAACAACGAAAGGATTCGGGATAAGGGCGGCTCTGGCAGCCCCCACCTCCCGCAGGCAGCCTGCAAACACAAAGGGAAACACCAACTCCAGGACCGCGTTATCCCGAGCTCCTCCACCGGAACGCCCCAGGATCCGAAATCTGGAGCAAACCCAAACCCTGCTCCTTTTCCATCTCTTTCTGGAAGCCGCGAGCTTCCCGCTCAGGAACTTTTAGGGAACAAGGGACCAGGCAACAACCGGAGAGCAGACCCCAGCCTCCGGCCGTGCTCCCCCGAGGTCCGGGGGGCTCTCGGGGCCCTGCCCGCTCGGGGGTTCGGGGGGTTCGAACGAGGGACGGGCTCGGATCGGCTCCGTTCAAACCGGCCGCTCACCGAGCGGCTCCGACCGCGGCGGGGCTGCAACCGGGGCCCCGCACACGCACAGCGCCCGCCCGCGGCTCCGCGAACCGGAGCCCACCCCCTCGGAGCGCGCCCGCCGTCGAGCCCCTTCCCCGAGCCCTTCTTCCCGCAGCGCGGCCCCACACAGCCCGCTCCCAGGCCGGGTGTCGGTGCAAACCTTCTCGGACTCACCCCGCACCCGGCCCCCTCCGTGTCGCTGCCCTTCTGCAGATCTCCTCGGGTCCCCCACCGAAGATGCCTCGCCCGGGCAGAAACACTTACAGCGACCAGAAGCCTCCCTACTCCTACATCTCGCTGACCGCCATGGCGATCCAGAGCTCCCCGGAGAAGATGCTGCCCCTGAGCGAGATCTACAAGTTCATCATGGACCGCTTCCCCTACTACAGGGAGAACACGCAGCGCTGGCAGAACTCTCTCCGCCACAACCTCTCCTTCAACGACTGCTTCATCAAAATCCCGCGCCGCCCCGACCAGCCGGGCAAGGGCAGCTTCTGGGCGCTGCATCCCAGCTGCGGGGACATGTTCGAGAACGGCAGCTTCCTGCGCCGCCGCAAGCGCTTCAAGGTGCTGCGCTCGGAGCAGCTGGCTCCCAGCAAGCCGTCGGACGCAGCTCAGTACCTGCAGCAGCAGGCCAAGCTGCGCCTCAGCGCCCTGGCCGCCTCCGGCACCCACCTGCCCCAGATGCCCACCTACAACCTCGGCGTGTCCCAGCCCTCCAGCTTCAAGCACCCCTTCGCCATCGAGAACATCATCGCCAGAGAGTACAAGATGCCCGGAGGGCTCGCCTTTTCCACCATGCAGCCCATGCCGGCCGCCTATCCCCTTCCCAACCAGTTGACTACCGTGGGCAGCTCCATCGGTACGGGCTGGCCTCACATGTACAGCTCCGGCATGATCGACACCGCCACCCCCATCTCCATGGCCAGCGGCGAGTACGGCGCCTACGGCGTCCCCCTCAAGCCGCTCTGCCACGGTGGGCAGACGCTGCCGGCCATCCCCGTCCCCATCAAGCCTGCCCCGGCCGCGGTGCCAGCCTTGCCTGCCCTGCCCGCGCCCATCCCCACCATACTCTCGAACTCGCCGCCCTCCCTCAGCCCCACGTCCTCGCAGACGGCCACCAGCCAGAGCAGCCCGGCCACCCCCAGCGAAACTCTCACCAGCCCGACGCCCGCGCTGCACTCCGTGGCCGTGCACTGACCCGGGCCGCCCGTACGGACTCCGCCGCCCTTTCTCCCGGAGTTTCCCCTAATCTCTCCTCCCTTCTCTTCTCCCGCTTCTCTTCCCCTCGAAAGCAGGAAGCTCCCGTGGGCAGCCGAGGTGCTGATGCTCGCCCGAGCTGCCCTCTCCACCTCGCCCCCCGGCCATGCCGTCCGTAACGGCTCGGCTCCTTTCCCGGCCCTAAACTTTGGTTTCTGCTCTGCTGGGGCAAAACGCACAGGCCCGGCCCCGCTCCCTGCCGGTAGGAACTGCCACGGGCACCACTGGTTTTCCCAAAGTACATCAGGCATCTCCGGTTTGCCTGGACCGGGCGAACCCGGCCCAGCGCTGCCTCCTGGCCTTTCTTTGTCTGGCAAGAGCGGGGCTTACGGAGGACCGAGCTTTAGACGCACCAACAGTATGAAACGGCTGCAGTCTCACTACAGGAGAGCGGCGACGTTTCCAGTCTCCGAGCAGCAAACGCTTGGATAGTGGAAAAGCCGGGAAGTGCCCGGGGCCTTTGTGCGGTGGGGGTCCGGCTGGGCGGGAGCGCCGAGGAGGGAGGCTGTGGGGCCGCAGGGAACGGGCGCGGATGGGGATCCCGGCGGTAGGTCCCCCCCGCCTGTGGCTGGGAGCCCGTTCACCCGCTCCGTTCCCGTTTTGTTTACAAAGCACCTCTTCGAATGTAAATACTGAACTTGCAGCTGTCCTGCAAACCGACGAGGCCCCTTCGCAGTACCTGCTGTAATGCGGAGGTTTACGGTAGTCTTCAGGTGGAAGAGAAAGAGAAGTTGCTTTGTCTGTGCACTTCTGGTTAACGGGAAGGTTTGGGGAGCTGAGGGTTTCTTGGCTTTTTAAATTTGGTGGCTATTTATTTCATAGCTTAAAACCGAACAACAACAATGGTAACAATTGAAAACCCAAAAGCACAAACCAAACCCAACGCCGGTCACAAAACACAACCCGGCACAGCTTAAGGAAAGCTGCTGAAGTGACCGGTAACACGGCAGAAGCAGGTACAAACCGCGGGGCCACCCCTGTTGCTGCTGGGGCTTTGCAAACAGAGAGAGGGGGCTGGGGGACCTGTACATGTTTGTGCATAGGAATGGTTCTAAATCGTGTAAAATGCACTTTTGTTTGATATACTCCTTCCTAGTTTTAGGTAGTTTGCTGGAAACTGAACTCTTGTTCTGTTGTGAACTGCTTAAGAAAAAAAGAAAAAGAAAAAAAAAAAAAAAAAAGGAAAAACCGCTCACAAACGGCATTAGTGTCTATTGGAATTGTAAAGACGTTTCTTTTTGACCTTTTTCCTGTACAGAATAAGCATGGCGTTTTAAATCTTGGTGTTCTTGTTCCCAGCATGTGTGTTTTAAGACAAAGGTTAAAAAAGTGTCTACGTTAAATTATGAACCTAGTCGTCCAAATAATATTTTCTCATTAAAATATGGAAATGCAGATGTAGTTTCTTATTTGTCTTTTTAAAGAGTTTACACGAGGGAAGTCGAAGCATTCGTTCATGGGAATGAAGTGCCAATACTTAGACCATATGGGGGTTACTATCAATGTCGTTATTCACATACCAGATAATACATACCATTTATACGCTGGATAAAACTGTAGCTATCACCGGTTTACATAAGAGGTGACACACATGAGCATGTTCTGGGGGTTCTGTACCTATAGATCTATACATATATCCATACGCACACACGCGTTTGTGTCCTATACAATTAGCCCGCATATAAACACGGATCACATATACTCCTGTGTGGATGTGTATTTATCACCTACACCACCCCCCAGTTAAATTTTCTCTAAAAAGTATAAAACTGAGCTTCTGCAATGCAGAGCAAACATCAAAATCTGTAAAGAATTAGATGCTTTCAAAGACTGAGAACACTGAAATTTTGTCAGTTGGGGTTTTTCTTAAAAGTAGCATCTCGAAATCTTGCTCTGTACCGGCTACTTCCCGCAGCCTTCTACCTGTCGTTAAACTACCTCAAGCCAAGCAGTCACTCCAACCCCTGCTATCAATGCTCTGTCTCTATCGATCCTGCTTTCCCAAAGCGGTGGGTTGCAGTCTGTAACCCTCACAACTGTTCCCGGTTTTCCCTAAACCAACAGCCAGTCCCTTTTACCAAGCCGGATTTTACAAGGATTCCGCAGCCTCTGGCAATGACAGACGCGATGGAGTGAACCGATGTGGCGGAGGTGTGGCGCCGGGTGCGCAGGTACGGGATCCCCGGACACCTTGAGGGGTCATTAGAGAGGAAAGTGCCGCGGTGCTGCGGGGTCTACCCCTACCCGAGCCCTCCGAACCCCTGAACCATGACCACGGGACATGCCCGTTTCCTCACCACGGACCAAAGCCCCGAGATTAACGCGGAGGGTGATGAATCCGGTTGCCACCATTTTTTTTTTTTCTTACCAGAGAACGGATCCCACACACAGAAAAAAGGTGGAAAATACATGAATCATTGGGCTGATTAAAATGCATGAAGCTGCTAAAGCTTGTCAGATGGGGGACAACTGAACTCATTCATCAAATCCAGCCCACGATTATATCAACCAACAAGATCAGCTAAAGAAAGCATTCACAACTTATCGCCAGATCAATGGACACGTAACTCGACAAACTTCCTAACCAAGCGATGACCCACATTTCTAGACGAGGAGGACTCTTTTCCTCCTTCCTTCCTTTTTCCCCTTGTAAGATCTAGCAGTCAGAACAAACCCTCACTGATGAAACCCGAGCTCAGTAAGAAGTGAAACTGCACTTTCAGGTCTTTTTTAAAAAGACACAGGGATCAGGGACGATAACGATCCGAAGAGATCGTGCCCCAACGGGAAATAGCTCCAAAAGGCGCACTGGCTTCCTCTATACGTAACATGATAGTAAGACTCGACCCGAACTTTTAAAGCGCCGTTTTCCTCTCTCCCTCTCTGCTCAAGCTCGGGACCTCCCGGCCGCCAGCGCGCATCCCTACGCGCTCTCCGAAGCGCTGCGCTCCTTATTTCAATCAAATCCGCGGCTCAGCGCCTCGCTCGCATTTACTGCTCCTGCTCGTTCAGTCTCCCTGATGGCTCAAGTCCAATGTCAATACACACGGGGCTGAAGCCGGAGCCAGGGAAGGGGCGCGGGGGGCGACAGCGTCAGCGCGGCCGAGCTCTCCGCCGGGTCTCGGCATTTCGGAGGGACGGGGGAGCCTTTCAGGTTTATTTTATGCCATTATAAGCACTCATGCACAGAGCCCGTTCCTTCTAGGCAAAACCGCTTTCCTCCTGGAGGATGGGGCTGAGCCCGGCTGTACTCGGTAAACCCGTGGAGCCGGGTTGCTGCGATCCCGTCAGTGATTCACGGAATGGGAATCCTTTCTCCTCGGGATATTCCTTTTTTCCTTTTTCTTTCTTTATTTCTTGAGTCTTCTCCCCCCGCTACGTGTGACAAGTTCCCCCTTCAGGACTGACCCCTCTATCGAGGTGTTTGTGAGCAAAAGTGGGGCTGGGGAAAGGGAAACAAAACTAAGCAGCTTCATTCCAACACCCCCACCCACCCCCCAGCGCCGAATTAGCTCGGAATTTTAATAGAAATGTCACTTTGTGGATTGTGGTTTTTTGTTTTGTTTTTATTAACAAAAAGAAGCCGGGGCTGTGAAGCCTTGGAGGGGCTGTATTTGTTTTCTTTTAAACTAACAACAAATTATCTAATTAATATGTTTCAATTACAGCATGAAAAAGAGAGGCTTTGGACCGCCTGCAGTGGGTTTACAATAGCCCCAGAGCCCACTATAAGAATTTACAATAACTTCACATCTGTTTCTTTATTTGCCACTTTTCGAGTCTAAAACTCCTCTCGAAATCACTTCAAACCGTGGCCCGAGTTATGAAATATGGTCCCTCTGCCAGGGAAAAAAAGGGGGAAAAGAAATAAAGGACAAAACTTTGCAGCTTGAGCCTTCATTTGCAAGCTGGAAAGTGAAAGCCCCATTGAAGAGCATTAAACAAATATATTAGAATTCTGTCACTTTATGCAATTGAGTAGATCAAATAAAGGGTCCCAGGCCACTTCATTCACTCTCATTCACTTGAATAGAAAATGCAAAGAATAGCAAACCTAGACTGGGCCACCGATGTAGATTTAGCCCTTTTTTTCTAAGAGACAAAAAGGCTGAATTTTCACAAACACATTGCTGACTCGGGGACTAGGAAACCAGCTCTGAAACCCCTTTGGAATTTAAATTCATTTTATCTTCCTCTCTCTTTCTGGGTCCCTTTGCGCTACAGGGAGGGTTACACTGGCTCCCTTGCTTGGAAAACATAGGATACAACACATCACCACCCAAAAATAAAGGTTACAGGTTTACTGGGCTGAGACATGGTGCAGTTTGGAAGGTAATAGTTTGATTTACCAAGGGAAATGAAGGAACATCCTCATCCCTCAGAACCGCAGCCCCTCTGCGGGGTGCCTGGGCACAGCACTGCTGAGGGTCCTGCTAATTCCAGGTAATGCTTCGTATTTGCTTTTACTGGTTTATACTTCTTTCAAGGAAAGGAAATCAACTAAAAATAGCACGGATTGGACAAAATGTCCAGTTCTCTTTCCTTATACAGCCAAACAGGATAATTTGCTCAGTATTTAGTAGAAATGACAAAACTTTCACAGCCTGGTATTTGCATCAGAGATTTTCAGGCCCAAGGAATGCTACATTTTTGGAGTAAGGAAAAATAATGTCAAGTTCCACACATGTTCACTCCTGCTGCCCTTTGTGGTTTTAGCTCTGCCTTCACTCCACACTATCTTATTTTGAAAAACATTCCAGTCTGTCAAGTAAGCACATATTTGTTAATGGATCCCAGTTTGAAACTGTCTGTTTTCATATCTCTGTCTAATCTTAAGAATTTATGCTAACGCTCACTGGATAAATTTATCCTAACTCTCCCCTGAGCTTATGGGGGAGACCCTGGAATACACCCCAATGACAAGGCAGTTCTTTCAGGTGAAGGTGCTGCTTCTGCCATCCCTCCTCTGCTGGGGAGCTCGGCTCTGAGCAGGGCAGAGCACCCTGCCCCCCTATGTGTCCTCACCATGGCCACTGCCAGAAAGCACCAGGTCAACTCTGGTGGGCGCCGCTCAATAAAAGCTCTTCATTTTGCACTGTTCAGAAAGACCTCAGTATTTATGTAGTAGTAACTGAAGCATTTTGCATTAGTGAGAGCAGCTCCTTGGAGAGGCACTGCAGCCAAAACTGACCTTACACCCAGGAAAACGCTCAGCATTCCCAACTACAGACAGCACAGACCACCGCATGGACCTCGCTGTGAGCATCAACCTGGAGGCATTTCACCAGGAGTGAGATGAAGGCACCCTGCTGGCTGCAGCTTCCGTCCTCCACTATTGTTTTTATGGCTGCTGGACAGACAACAGGTAAGTAAGGAGGGATGGAACCCAAAACTTGGATAGAACCCTATTCCTAGGTATGCCCCAGCAGCATGAGGTGCTTTCTCAGCCTTTGGAAACCACTAGTACACTTACTGCCTGTGGGGGTTTGGGGAGCTCTTGCTCCTCAGGCTGCTCCCCTGAGCAGGCCCATTTGTTACTTCCATGGTTTAACAGTCCAAACTACTACTTACAAGGCACCTTTATTCCTACTATCAGCACGGCCACTGTACTACTAACTAAAACTGAAACAAAGATATAAACTTTAATGAAATAAGCAAAAAGACCTCACAGTTTTGTTTTGGAATGCCTGAACAGGAAAGCACAGCATGCACCATGTCACCCTGCTCCAGCCAAAAAAAGCCGCTTTAAAGGGTAGGTTGCTGTTAGGCCATACAGGAACCTCTGCTGCAGGGTATCAGGGTGGATGAAACACCTATTTCAGAGCAGGGAAGATAATGCTCCATTGCCAGCCGCAGATGCCAACCATCTCTTTAAGCAATTTCAAGCCTACCACAAGCCACACCACAGATGTGCAATTTTCTACCAACCAGAGCAATATCACCACCTGATTCTCTCCTACCTCTGCCTGTACTTCTCTCCCGTGTAGTCTTTGTGGCTCTGGCTGCCCAATTTCATTTGTAACTCCTCAGTTTAATGATGGGGGTTCCTGGCAGCAGGGTACTGAGAAGCTTAAGGGTGCAGTCAGCCTTGTTACTGCCTCATCCTCTGGAGATATTCTTCCACGGATGGATAGCTCCCTGGGTGAGGAATGCTGGACCCTGGTAACATATCTTGCAGGATCCTTCCCTGGGCTCTTGCCCATCCTCAGCTTCTCACAAGGTTGGGCTTTTCAGACCAGTGATGAGATTGCCTGCACACCAATAGAACAGAATGGGGACTAGGCCTGCACAGGCCTGCTGAAGGAGGCCACAAACACACAAATAACTTGTGTTTGCTCTCGATTTGTGCTGGATGTACTTGAGCCCCTGCTGAAGATAACTTCATAATTAACCCTCATAAATTCCAAGTTAAGGAGTTTCTCTGAAGAGCAGGGAAGAGGATCAAGGGAAGGCTGATCCTTGTTACACATAATTGGACTCCAATTGGCTGTTTTGTTGGCAGCTACAAGAACTCTAACAGAGTCAGAGTAGAATCCTAACAGATATGAAACAGACATCTATGGATTCTTCACCTGCAGGAAGTTGTTATAGTCATGTTCATTACTTTACTGAGCTCCAGCTTCGTCATCTCTGCTAGACCTAGACAATCAGGTGTATTCAGAGGCTCTGAGTAGCAGACATCCTCCTGGATGTACATGGGAATTAGCTGGACCACATGGAGCTGCTTCCCCTGCAAGCCAAAGGGTGTATTTTTGAAGTAAGTAATTTTTAACCACTTCTAATTTGCAAGGTTGGCACCAGGACTTTCTGCTGGCAAATGACACGTACCATGTATGTCAGAGGAAGACACAAAACTCGTATAGCAGTTCTACATATGAGCTTGTCCTTTCTCGCTTGCCTCTCACTGCTGGGTTTTTCCATCTATAAGTCACAGAGCTTGAGCATGAGGCAGGCCCACCGGTGCCTTGTACAGTGGCTGAAAGCTTCAGGGTAAAATCCTAATTTCATTAAAATTCACAGAAACTTCCTAGTGAATTCAGTAGAGTGAGGCTTTTGCCATCAAGGGTTTTCAGAACATTCAGATGGTTTCCTATGGAGGTAACTTCCCTTTCTCTGAGGTCACAGTCATATGGTGGATACGGTAAGTCATATATCAGGTACACGAGTGCCTCAGTGCTGTGTGGGCAGCTTGGAACACTTGCAAAAATATCTCCATCCTTTTTCATTTTTCTCTCAACTGTCAGTAGTCCTTTCAGCTACTCAGTGCTTTTTTATCCCCAGCTACAAAAGAACTGGCCAAAGAAGGACTGAACACAGAATATTTGGTCCTGTGCTCCTCTCTGCCTTCATCAAAGTACAGGGTACTTTCTTCCAAGCTGTGGACTCATTTAGCTGAACATTAACAAAATCACAGTCCTAAACACTGTGATTTTTAGTGTGATTACTTTTGAGATCAAGCTAGAAAGCTTTGAGAAAGTATCTATTTTCTGTGCTTTGACTCCACTTACTCAGCGGTAATTTTTCAATTCTTTTTGCATTCAAACCCTACTTCCAATATTTTAGTTACAAAACTTATGCAAAAGCATTCCCAGGTATCTTGGCAGA
>JAVHNF010070137.1:33324-48325 GCA_034783455.1 Micropsitta finschii | reverse complement strand
CAATGGAATAAGTTCTATAAATGCAGTTTAGAATGGGTGTGAGGATGAAAGTAATTGATTTGTTTTATTATTTTTAATTTCAGCTTTATATTCAAGTTTCAAACATCTTATGCACAAATGCAAGAACATGCAGACTGAAAGTAAAAACAATATATGTGACTTCTCATATTAATCTGAAAGAGGTTAGTGATTTATTGCTGGAAGGATCACTAAGGAAGTGAGTTCTTTTTTGCTTTTTTAGTGAAAAGATGAAAGCCATGTCTGTCTAGGATCAAGGATTGTGTTAGGAAAGCAGGCAGAGAAACATCAAGACAATATATAAGATCAAGACAATATATATGGCACGGAATTGCATGCAAGAAAACAGCAAACAAAGCCATAAATTTGAGGTCCAAGGAAAGACAAGGGTAATGAAATGAGGAGCTACTGGGAATAAAATGTCTGTGTGTATGGATGCGGGCAAAACCCTGACAAAGATTTCTAGAAGAGAGAAAGAAATCATTAGGGGTTTATATTTGACATTTTGAATAGACTGGGTGGAGGGGGAAAATGGCATAAGATACTGAATAGGCCAAAGATGAGATGGCTATAAAATTTCAAAATGTAGTATTTCAGTTCCCCAATGTAATGTGGAAAAGACCCTAATAATAAAACTGTAGATGTCCAACAAGGGTGTCTCCTGTGGGGTTAAACCCCCCACTGCTCCATGTCTTTGTGAAGTTTAATGGACAGGGTACTGCAGAGATGGGATACAGTGAACTGAGCAGGGGACTTAGCAAACCTTACTTGACAAGTCCTATTTGTCACAGCACTGCAGAGGCAGATCCTGAGGAGGGTCCTGCACTTGCCAGAGCCCCCCAAGCTGCTGGGCTCTTGAAGCAGCCCTGCCAGGGTATGAGGAGAGGACAAGACAGGCTGCCACTGGGGCACTCCTGCTTGCTGCACAGGGGTTGTATTGGGGAACAATGTGGCTTCAGAGCTGGCATCACTGAAGTGTCAAGTGTTACTGATTTTAAGTAAGAGTTTTGGCTGGTTGTTTTTTTTCCCTAGGTTTCCCACTACACAAATGTAGCTGAGTTTCTCATTTGATAGTTAATGACATAGGGATGGGAGGAAAGTGAATCACTGAGGCTACAGGAAAATTTATCTGCAGGAGAACAACAATGCCATATATCAACAGATTTTTTTTGTTCTGTCACTTGATAGTTCATCAACCGTAAGGCACCAGCTTGGGATCTTTGCAGACTGAGAGCAATGGCCTATCTACACCTGAGTTATTTCAAGGTTGAAAGGGCTTCATGGCACTTGTATGGGAGTTATAGAAAGAGTCCTATAGAGATGAATGGTAGCTGGGCTGAGGCCAAAACCATCACATGCCTCTTTGTAGAAGTTGCATAAACAGAATGAGTAGATTATTTCCCTCTCTTTTCTGCTCTTGTCTAAGATCTTTCTTGTCATAGATGATTATAAATAAAAAATAATTAATTTCCCTTTTAATTCATTGGAGCTTTGGCACAAAGTGTTGTAAACATGTTCTGAGGTCTAGTATATGGGAGCATTAAACCTATTTATTAATAAATAACACTTGATCAAAAACTGAGGGAGTAGCTTAGGGCTGGTGTTATTTTGTGCTAATATGTATATCCATAAATAGTATTAACTTGAGTCTCCTCTGACTAATCTTGTGTTCTCAGAATAGATGCACTCTGTGCAAAATAAATAGAACGGAGAGGAGCCATTTTAGTGCTGCCTGCCTGGACCTACAAGTCCACCCCCAGACCACATCTCTTCCTGTGCTACTGGAATGCACAAGGATAATACTTCAATTCATGCCTCCTGGTTTTTGCTTTCAGTTCAGTAATTTGGCTCAAGTGAGGTAACACAAAGATCTGCTCTTTTTAGACTACAGTCTTTTAGTTGACTAGCTCTGCTCTTGTATTTTTCAGGTTTCCTATAAAGCTCTTCACAAGGCTTAAAAACTCAAAAGAATTATCTATGATTAAATTAAATGCTAGCAGTATGTTTAACCTAAAGTATTTAAATTAGAGCAGAGGCATTTCATTGTTCATGTGTTTTCTAAAAATAAATCTCTTCTGTGAATCCAACTAATGCATGGCTATACAAATCTTTGTTTTTCCTGTAGGGTTTTGGGCTCCTTTATTTTATATCCACTCAATTATTTCTCCTTGGTTACTCCTTTTATCTGTGTACTCTGACATTCACTGTCCCGTGGATAGTGATGCTCTGCACTTATCCCTATAGCATTGTCACCCAAACCATCTGAAGATGAACCATCTTCAGAAAGATTCCGCTTTGCTATCTCCATGAGTCCTATTTTCTCTTTACTCTTTGTAAATAAAGCATTGAATCCTTTGACAGGTCTGGCTACATAGTGACTAAAAGAAACTAGATTTCTTAAATTAACCTGGTCGTGGAAGTTGCTGTCTGATTTCTTCTGCATTAACTCTGTCCACAACCACCACACAACCTAGTGGATATGAAGTATCTATTTTCCCCAAAGAAAATGCTTGTACTTATTTGAGGGGAGAGGGAGTGGAAGGGAGGGAACAATGTTATCTGGTTTTGTCCTTTCTTACACTGCCCCTATTTTGCTACTAATATTCTTAAAGATTTGTTGAAAATAATTGTACACACTGGGAAAGTAAATGCTGCTCTTAAGCAATCAGGGTCAACCTTGCAGTTCTTACTTGAGAGAAGTCCTGTTTGATGAAAATGGTCAAAATACAGACTCTAAGTATAATTTTCAGTACTTTAACAAGAGTATTTTTGTACCATTTGGATTGGTCTGCATGACTAGCATCAGATAAGACAAAAAAGTCTGGTTGAATATCATCCTGCTCTGGTGTGCTGTGGGAGCCAAACCCACATTTTTCTGTGGAAGAAGTTTTGGTTGTGGGTGACCCTCTCTTGAAGAGTTTTCCTCTGGCTGTGGCACTGACCAACTGTGGCTTCATCCCCTGGGGTCATACCATTACAGCTGATTGCATCAGCACAATGAGCATCTCACAGCCCCACAGCTGCAGTGAGCCCCAGAGTGTGGGGCAGATAAGTGGGGTCAGCAGTGCCCTCCAGCAAATGCTGGGCACCCTTTTGCTGGGGACAGAGCAATCAGCTTGTTACCAACCCGGCCCAAAGCCTGAGGAGCAAAGCAGGCAAGCCAGTGTGTCTGGGGGAAAGAACAATTCCCCCCTACCTTATGCTTCAGGAAGCTGCTGCCAAGGCAAACTACCCACATACCCTGGGCTGCGTTCAGAAATTCAGGTTGTGGTTTGATGTAGAATATGCACTGTAGCAAAAAGCTCTTTGCAGCTGCAGGTTGGGGTTCTCTCCTGGGGGTGGCAGAGTATCATTTCGAACTAGAGCTGGGTGCATCGAAGCCGAGGTATGGCTGTGAGAGTCCCCAGCAGTGCAACTAGGACCAAGACTATTCCTCTGCTGGTAGCTGAGGGCTGCACAGGATGCCTCCAGCCACTTGCCGAAAAGACACTGGTTCACGGTAGTACCATGTCCAAATATATATTAAGAAAATCTGGACAAGGGGTTTTGATAATATTACCCCACTGTGTGCACAATTCACTCATGTCTAATAGTTTACTGGACATTTTCCCTCTGGTGAGTGTGGCTTGCTGTGTTCTGCAGGAAATTGTAAAGCAGGACAGGTGTATGGATACTTTAACGAGGGTGTGTGCTTATTTTTGATAGCTCTAAACTGGCTACAGTAAACTGAATAGTGGAAGTTAGAGCTGATCTATGGCAAATGGTAATAAGGCAGAGAAACTGTTGCTAAAATTGCATCCTGAATGCATTTGCTACAGAAGTTGGAGAGACTGTAGGGAGGTTTCGGTTGGGTATTTTCTGGGTATTTCTGGGACCTGTTTCAACAAAAAGCCCAGCTAGCATCCCTGAGAGTAGAAAGCCAAAGAAACTCAAGTACTGTGTTTATTAAAAAAGGGAGTGGGGGTGAATCTGCTGGAATTAGTTGAATGAGGAATTAGCAGGACTGCTTCTTATTGGAGAAACCTACTCGTTTTGATACCTTGTCATACAAATCCCAGAGACAGCAGCAGAGTGTATGCCATTTGCTCCTTATTTCAGATTGTAAAAGAACAGAATCAGAAGTCTGATTGCAAGTAAATCCCAAGTATATTCATAAAACCTATCAAATCTGGTAAACATCAGAGACTGTAAAGCAAATCTTCAACTTCTACTCCATCCATGTCCACATTACAAAAGTGTATTAGTCTTTTCAGCTTATGAAGGAAATAAAAGCTCAGATAATACTGCCTTCCTGGTGCTGATAGTAGTGTGCGCATCAGCACTGGGCGTTGCTTCCCAAAATTACATATATAAGTTCAAACTCATGTTTAGTTTTCTGTCCTGGTACTTCTAGCAGTAATTTCTGGGTGGGTATTTATGTACTACCTTTTCCTTGATGTATTTTAAAAAGTCAAGTCTCAAACATCAGTCTCTTCTATGAATTGAAGTAAGAATAAATTAGAAAAAACTTGATTGGGGGGAAAGTTGATTGAATTGATGAGTTTCACTCCACTTCTGGACTTGATGTTAGTATTGTATTTGGAAAAATACTTTTGTTTCAAAACCTTCTTCTAAAATACGTTGAAGTCCCTTTTGCAAATTTAAGATTACTGAAAAGTTGAAAACCACTGAAACATCTGTTTAGAAATGTTTGGATTTGAGAACTCATCCCTCTCATGAAAAAGCAGCTAGTCAAAACATGTCCTGAGCCTTCTACTGGAAGACTTAAAAAGAAAAAAAAAGAGAAACAAGTCAAAATTAGCTGAATAAGAGCTAGATACATTTGTTTTGTTCCCCTTCTCTTTGACGGTTCTAGCACATCTAATCTCTTAAAAATTGAGTGAAGGAAAGAAACCTCATCTTTATGCCAAAATCCTCTTAGTGTGTATCAAATGGCTTCCTGTGTCTTTCAGGTGCTCAAATTAGCAATTTTTTTCTCCAGCTGCCAAAGCCAATCTGACAATTCTCAAGCTACAATTATGTATTGCTGGTGTGAAAATAACCACTGGAAATCTGATAATCAAAAAAGGCAATTAAACCCGTAGGAGTGCAAACTGTGCTGCAGTAATGCACTAAAATAACCCCCAACTGGTGATTTTGTCAGTGTGACTGCGATTCTCTCTACCAGTGCATTGCTGCTGCTCAGGGGCCTGGACATGGAAATAAGGGTCAGTGTACTCCCAGAGCTGTGCTGTTTCTAACCTTTCCTATTTTAGTGTTATATTTCAGGTATGCTTCTAGCCTTTGCTAGCAGAGAAAGATGATTTCCCACAAAGCAGGTGATAGCAGTGGCACCAGCATATGTATAAAGTATCTTGTGCTTGCCCATTTATGTAATTGCACAAACCAACTGCCCCAGGACTGTGTTTTGCATTGCAGAGAGGGATGATGATACTGCCTGTCCCCATTATGCACCTTTCTGCAATGTCTGCTTGGAGGGCTGTTTAGTGCGAGGAAAGTACTCCTAGTCCACAGCATGTCCCTCTTGTCTCTTTTGTCTCCTCTTGCCAAACCAGTTTTCCCCCATGAAGCCTTCCAGCCTCCTTTTAGTGCACATTGGAGGAGCACCTGCTCTGTGGGGCAGCACAAAGGTACTAATAGGGTCAGAGTGGGGCATGAGTGAGTGCTTGGGGATGGGGAGTAACTCTGTGTTACTTCTGGGGCTCTGTTGTAAAGTCCTCTCTTGCACCTCCCTAGAGAACTAGACAAGTGTTGCCCCAAAATAAGGGCTTTTTTGAGTCTATACCTATACCAAAGACAAATTTCTTGCTCATGTGATGTTTGGGGGCGTGGGGAAGGTAGAGGAGCTGGGGTTGGGGAAGATAACTGGTTTCTGCCTGGTGATTGATGTGATGGTCTCCTGTTCAGATAGCTTGAACATGAAAAGCATTAAACAGAATTAAGACTGATTTTAACTTTCTGGATACTACTGGGCCATTCTATTCCCCTCTAATGAAAGTGTCTGTTGCAAAAATTGATGAAAGTAATGTTCTATTTTATTAATCTTTTATATGTCTCTATCTGGAAATACATATCTATTTTGTTTGGGGTTTGGGGGGATTTTTTGGTTATTTTTTCTGTGTTTGTTTTTGTGGGGTTTTTTTGTTGTTTTTTTTTTTTTTCCTTTAAATCCACTGAAAATCACTTTACCAGTTTTATTAATCTAGAGACTCCTATTTTGGTACTCAACTTGAATGACCTGGGAAATGGTTGATGTTGATAGATGTCTACAGTCACCCAAGGAGAAATTATGGGAGTAATCACCAATTTCATTGGAGCCAGAATCTGATGGTTGATAAAGACAATCTGGAATATCCCAACACAAATAAAATAGAAATAGCTTTCTTCCTTTGGTAAAATTAATTTTAGAGCACTTCTGTAGTTGAACAAGCCAGCGCCCTAGCATTTTCTTAGCTTGAATTTGAGAGCAGATGAGTGACATATCCATGTACCACATATATCTTTGTACGTCTTCTAAGGCCTGAGTAATCTTGACATCAGTAACACATAATTAGCACCCATTGACTTGAATGGATTGGCAGGACTATGGAGAGAAGAGAACCTGTAGAGACTAAAAACTGTTGTAAACCTTTATTAGCAGTTCTTTAAAAATCTCAAACTCATATATAATTAAATATTATGACTTTGAAATATTTATGTTACAAAATAATTTGAAACAGCTATTTGATGAAAGTTGCACATACAGCAATTTCCTATATAGAAAGTAAACAAAAGTGGGGGTTTTATAGATCTCCATCAGATTTAGTATTACAAAACAATTTTTTTTTCTTGGATCAAGAGTTATCTGTGGATCCATGACTTGTGACTACCTAAAATCTAAAAAACATGTTCTTTTTTGCTGAGGTTAATATTAGAGTTACAAGTGCAGGACTACTGTGGTATTGGTTAACTGCTGGCAATGCCAATAACCTTGTTTGTAACTTTATGGAGGAGCTATTTCTGTGGTGTGGTGTTTGGTGTGTTTTTAAATTCTCTGTTCAGATACTGTTTTAGCATATGTAGCAGAGATGTTGGGACTTCATTATTGTTCCTTCTATCCACATCTTTCTTCAACAATTCCTCCTTTCAGTCCGTAGCTTTTCTGCCTTCTGTAGGACAAAAAGTGATCACACTGTAAATTAAATGTCAAATTATCTTGAAGTGCTGGATAACTACTGAAATACTTGAAGAAAATGGAAGAGGGGGTAACAGTTCTGGGGACCATTGCATTTACTCTCATTTGAGCAATGCTTTGTACGAGTGACTTTGCATGCTTTCTCTCAGTATCTACTGAGGGTTAATGACTTAACAGTTGGTGGTATATGTTGCAAACTGGTGAGATTAGGTTAGTTCAGATCAGGCTGGTGGTGAGAATATTACAGAAGAGGCATAAATACTGTGTAGTGCATGATAATCATAGAATAATATTGAAATAAGTCTGCTAGTATTTTATCTGCTGTCTGGCTGTCCTCCTTTATTCTGTGGGCTAGGGAACCTGACTCTGTGCATCATTTAGGGAAAATTATGGTGCATCAAGCGATGATTTAAAGGTAATACTTGTAAACTGGAATATTATAATGTTTTGGCTGTACTAAAGTAAGAGTAAAATGGCCTAAATCCCCTGCAATTCAATCCACCTACAAGAATAAAATATTGTGATAAAACAGTGCAAAAGGAAATGACCAGGAACAGATGGCAAGTGTAAACCAAACAAGAGTGCAGGGGGCACACAAGTGAGCAGGAAAGGGAAACACTAAATAGGGTGAGAGAGGAGAGGAGCCAAGGCAGTGACCAGGCTGGCTGATGCTGTGCCCATGAACCCGGGATCCACATCAACTTGGCTGTCACCTGAGTGAATACATGCTGGGTGATGGCTGTGGCAAATGCAGAAGTTGGTGTAAAAATGAAGATCAAAGGAAGAGAACAGAAGGGTGAAATGGGAAAGTGCAGAGCCAGGTTGAGGTGTGGGATGAATGAGTGATCCCCCTCCGTAGTGTTTCTGTTTAGAGGGGAAGAAAACCAATGATGTAAAAATGTTTGGGGGAAAATAGAAATACTAAAAATCATAATTGTCTAGTACAGAGGCAAGCTATTAGAAATATTCATAACTACTGGAATGTAAGTTACTTACCACTTGGTCTCTTTCACACGAGGAGGACAGGATTTGATGCCAGCCATGATTTCATGAAATGACATATTTTTCAATAGTAACTCAACAACTATGAGATTTGTACTTTTAAAAAGCAGAAGATACAGGTAATTTATATACAGAATTTTCCAAGATAGTGCCCAAAGCATTACTTTGTGTTTTTTTTAAATACTTAGGAAGTTCCTGAAGAGGAAAGGAAATTTCCTGGTATGCCAGATTTTAGAGAGGGTGAATGGCATAATCTAAGTAATTATAAAGGTCTAACCTAGACCTTAGTTCTGGACAAAACTGATTTTAAGGGCTGATACAGAGATTGATCTATCATTGACTCTGGAATAAGAATCAATGCTTATTAACATGAATTTACAGAATACACATTCACTTAAACATTTGTTTGGGGTTTTTATGTGGCAGAAGGACTTTGCAGAATTAACATTAATCCCAAACCAACAACATGCATGACACAGCTTCTTTTCAAATGGCAGTAGCAGACTGTTCGTGATTTGCACTGTCATAGATAGTGGCTAGGACAGGGTGAAGGATCATCATGTCAGAACTGAGTTATGCCATACAATGTAAGTTTGGGGGGTGTGTGTGTTGTTTTTCAGAAGTGATAAAATAAAGACAAGGACTCCAATTCTTCATGTCCCAGCTATGCTTCAGGTCCCTTTAGGGAGAAGGTGGTGGCTGCTGACTGCAGAGCTGCATGGGCTGGGGTAAGGTGGTGTGAAACTGCAGAGTCACCACTGACTGCCCACCAGCCTCACAGCAGTTAATGGTCTCAAAATAAATATTTTCACCTTGTACTGTTAAAGAAAACATCCTCTGTTTTGGGAGTCTTCAGGTTACTGCTTTGCAAACTGCAGGAAGTCTGAGCATAACATCTTTGTTGGAAAGAAGTTGATAACAAGGCTGCTACCAGAAAATATTAACTTCCGTTTTTTGAATTTTCTAAATTTTGGTTTTTCACTTTTTTCCTCTTGTCATTGCATTATTTTAAATCAATATTCTAGAAAATGAGTTTACTGCCAGGAACTTGTGGAAATGTTTTTAAAGAAAAAGTTGTGAAATATGACCTTAAACTTTTTCGAACTTAATCATCTAAGCAGGGAAAATTATTTTGCCCTCACTCACATATTAAATCCAATATTTGCAATAAATTCTTTTGGAACAAGGAAAAAATCTTTTACTTTTTGAGGAAATTATTAATCAAGTTATATTCAGTAATGAATGAATATGGGTAGCGGTAAATATTTTTTCCTTTTAGATTTTGACACATTCTCGGTCTCTCAAAGCTAAACCCTCCTGTGTATGTCAGGTGCTAGTGACGCTTAGGTGTCATCCCAGAAGCTTGAGGAGTTTGCTGTCTTTAACCAAGCTATGCATGATACCACAGTAGTGAAATATTTGCAGGCAAAACAAACCCAATCATATTAAACATGTATTGAGTGGGAAGAAACTATGTATTTAAATAGATGAGGACAGGTAGGATGTGATAGGGTAGGATATGAGATACAGTACAATGTGAATTTAATATTCTAAATAAGGTGGGGTAAGCTTTGCACAGACAAGGATCCACTTTCACGTGTGTTAAATATTTAAACTACACCCATAAGAGACGTGCCACCTAAAGATGAATGGATGCAATTACAACATTTATAGTCTCACCATCTAAGGAGTCCTTTTTTTCAGTGTAACTAAAGATGACCAGGCACACTCAGGAGTTCATGTCTTTCAGATATTGCAACCTCAGTATTCAAAACCAGAAGAAGCAGAGATCTTACTGCATCTTAATACCTTGACCAAGTAGCTACGCATAACTTGTACTTACCTGAACTTGTTTGCTGTAGGTACTGTAGTGTTCAATTTTTCAACCTCTCATTTTTGAAAAAGAAAAAAAAAAAAGTGTTTTCAAGTTGAATATTCCTGAAGCAAGTGGCTGTTAAAGGAACAACACTGGCCGTGGAGGAGGGTTACATGGTGAGAGGTAGCCCAAGGTACTAACCTGTGAGGATAGTGAACTGAAAGGCAGTCTCAAAATAACACTTCTCCAATGCTTTTAATTTGAAAACCAAAAAGCATGCTACACAAACCATGCCCTTACTGGGCTGCAGTCACATGTGGCAAATCCTTTGAGAGTCTTTTCAGCTGCTCTGTTCTCAGAGCTGATCTGTCAGTCCTAGTCTAGTACCTCCCCAGCAGATGCCCTGTGCAAATCAGCGCACCATTACCAAACAGCAAATTGAAAACCAAACGTTGCATAGGTGTGAGCATCACATCCACCAAACCAGGGCAGTCCAGAATTATGGCTGCTGTTTATATATAAAAACAACCACCCACAAAAAAAACCAACAAACCCACCAAACTTGGAACAGAAGTGGGTTTAAGTGCCACACAATACACAACTGAAGAACTAGGCAGAAACAGGAACTATCTTGAGAACTTTAAGGGGGGAAAAAGGCTTCTCTTGATGTGAGATGATTCTCATTGCAGAAGAAATTTAACTCAGCCCCTGATCTTACTATAGTCCTTTTCCTTTTTCTATTTCCTTCCCTTTGGTGATGTTTCCTTTCTGAAGACTATGTAGCAGAACACAACAAAAGCATTTGCTTCTCTGGCCTTTTGAGATGAATCCTATGTAAATTCATTCCATCCAATATCTGGAGAATAGTTAGCTTGCGCACTGCTTCACTTTAACCAGTTTTTTGCTGTTGTGACTTCATGATTCACCATCACTTCATGTACATGGAAAAGAAAGAAACATACCAGTGTCATGCTGTTGGGTTAGTTTTCTCAGCAGGAAATAATATGCAAAAGTATCTCTGGAGTCCATGAGAACGTGTTATCAAAACAAATGTGTCAGCCATGCAAAGCTTCCAATGACCCCATCTGTGGTGCTAGATGCTGGCAGCATGGGCTAGTCTTATTTCTCTGCTGGTTAGGTGCTACCTGGTGCCCCTTTCTCCTGCTCACAGGTGAGGACTGAGCAATGAAACTGCCCTCTTTCCACAGGGGAGGGTAGTATTTTACAGATGGAATTTTTTGTACTAAATCTGGCTTTGTAACAGGCGAATTTTCCCACTGGTTTCTGTAGAGCTAACTTGCTCCCTAGTGCTTTATTAATAATGTTTGGTTCATGCCAACATTCAAATGTGACTTTTTTATCAGATGGTCAGATTTCAGTCAGCATTAACAGCAGGGTTTTAAACCACCTCTGAAGTTTAAAGGGCCACTCATTATCTTAATACTTCATGTGGGTTTGAAGTACCTTGACAAACTAAAGCACAGCTAGGAAAAGAGTATTTTTCTGTACTCACTTATTCCCTATCCAGAACCTCTGTTCATAAGAAAGTCACGCTTTTTCAGACAGAAAGATTAGGAGGGTGCCCAGCAGTGCCCAAGGAAAACCGAACTCCCTCAGGAGGTATGATAAAGCAAGGAGGGATTGGTTCATGGTACTCAGCAGCCTACATAGACTTGTGCTTTGAAGGGGACATGCTGTGCTTCTGTTTTGCCAGGGGGGTAAAGGTCCCTGGAGAAGAGATTGGTCTTGCACTCACTTGTGCAGCACAGGAATGTCAACCCCTGCCTGCGCCCACCTGCCAGCTCCCTCCTGCATGCACAGGATGGGAACTCCAGTGAGGCTGGGGAGATTTCGTGGCTTTCTGCTCAGGCACAAACAGGATTTTAGCACTAGGTTTGAAAGGCAAGATGAATATACATTTCTTAAATATATATTTAAAATAATATATGTATATATTTTTAACTTAGTTTATGTGCAAGGCGGATGACCTCAACCTACAAAAGAGCTCAGGCAGTCATATCTTGGCTCTTGTGCACAAATCTGTACCCTTGATGCTCATGAGTACAAATTTTTGCCATAATAGTTTTCTTTCATTTTACTTTTCTCAAAAGCGCAGCTGCAAACAGCCATTTATTTGTATGTAGTTGTTATTCTGATATTTCTTACTCAGCTAAGAGTTTGGTCAGGAAAAGCAGAAGGTCTTGGTCTGATTAGGTTCAGTTGCAGAAATGAGAACAATTTTTTGTGTTTACCATGAAATCCCACCATTTCAGATACCTTTTCTCTTTGAAAGGAAGCATGTTTCAAATTTTCATGTAAAATGAAATTTGAAAAAGTAGCTTTGAGTTAAGAGAAATGCTTATCTTAGAAATAAGTCACCGCCACAGGATTCTGTTCTTTACAGCTTTAAAATTTTATATTAAAAAGTCACTTACTCTGAAAAGTAGTTTTGGAACAAGTTGCGTTCTGAAAATGTCAAAATGTCATTATTGAAATGTTTAGTCTTGGATGTTTTCAAAATGATATCAAAATCAATTCACAGTTCAAACATTTGGTTGTTGATGAACTCCCCCCAGCATATTTATGAGGCAGAAAAACAACACTCAGCCAGCTGTGTTCAGTGAGGCCTTGAGATGTTTCCCATGTTGAATATAATCAATAAAATCTAAAAGAGGAATTACCATAATTTAGGAAGAAATTTGCTCAAACAAAGGAGTCTTTCAGAATCTGAAATTGAAGCTAATAATTTAGTACTTTGTATTCAACTAATATTCTTTGTCTGAGCAGCTCTGAATATTTTAGAGATAAATCTCCTCTTTTTATTTGCATTTGTTTGCCTTCCTACAACTCAGAGGCATAAATTTCTCTGCAGTCTGATCCTAAGATACCAGGCATAAGAAAATATGCTGAAATTATGTGTGTACCTTCACTCTGACTGAGGCATACTTATCTGAACAGGGCTGCTTTCTTGCATCAAGGCTTAAGCCTCACTATAGTGCTTTGAAGTGACAATATCTCTGTTTTACAGATGAGGAACTTGAGGCAGGATGTAGCCCAAAGTTACCTTTTACCAGTCAAGAACAGAAACCTTGCCTTCTGATGGAGTGAATGCAAATACAGTGTAAAAGTGCTTTAGCAAGGACAGTATCTAAAATGTCAGTCAAGCTGTTACATCATGATGGGTTTTTTTTCTGAAAAAGAACTGTTTAGTAGAAGTGAACAGTGCTCAGGGTGGTGGTGTGACTAAAAAGCCTTTTATAGTATGACTAACTTCTGTGTTAACACATGACTGAAGCACACTTCATCCTATACTCCCTACTACAGTTAGTGGTATGCTCAGCAAATCTGGTTTTAGAGAGCCACTGTGCAGCTGCCTCTCCTTAATAATTCCCACACTCTGAATTACCATTTAGGGGCTGGAGGGGAAGACCCAGATGGCTAGTGAATCCAGCATCTTTTCCAGCTGCTTAGGGTAAAATTACTGTGCTTGGTTGCATCTGGAACCTAGGACCTAAGTCTTGAAAAAATTAAATAATCCACACACCCCATCCATTTTCTCTTGTGATAGGCATAAGCAGAAACCTTCTAAATACAAATAGGTGCAGTGGTGCAGCCCCATCGAAAAGCTACCCTGAAACTTTAGCTTTGGAGTTGCAGGATCTCCATCAGTGGCGATTTAAAGTCACTGCTATTCCATTCCTAATCAAGAAATCCTAATTCACTTCTGAGTTACTGTGATAGTGTGCAGTGGGAGGTGCAGCTCTAATAGAGGCATGTTGAGCTGCTGCCATGGGAAGGGAAAGACTTGTGTCCTCTTCCTTCCAACCCTGCCTGCTTCCAGCCTTGCCTGCTTGCATCTGTTGCTTCCACTGCACCAGGGATTTTCTTGGCACACAGGATGGTCTAATTGTTTGTTATTGTGACCTGGCACAGAGCAGCTGCTTTACCCACTCCCCAGAATGCAGCTGCAACACAAGTGTGCAGGAAAGGGTGATGTACAGTCCCTTGCTTCCAGCTGAAACCAGAATTTTTAATTAGAGAAAATGGGAGCTTGAGAGGAGTTTAGGGGTTGTGGCCAAAATCCTGGGGAAACCAGCCAGAAAGTTTTTAAGTCTACAAGCTGTCAGGATTGTGGCTTTGCATCTCTCTGGGATCTCTGTTTGAACCATGAGCCAGCTCTGGGGGAGTGTTGTATAGGGGCACTCAGAAGATCCTTTGGGTTTCTCTTTGGGTCAGACAAGCCCCTGTCCAACAGGTCACAACCCCAGCCAAAACATCTGGCAGTGGTTCTTGGGGACCTACAGGTGCCCAGTAGCAGAGGGGGCTGGGTGTCCATGCCAGTGAGGAATGTCAAGGAAGCTATGCTGAATGCTTGTATTAACACCTTGAGAAGCTGTGACTAAAGTCTGATCAGCAAGTGAAACTCCATCTGTGCCATCTGGTTGTCTGTCTCACACAGGTTTACAACCGCAAGATTATTTAGCCGTGCAATTTGCAGGCAGAGACTGGTTTAGAAATAAGAGTGTCAAACCTTATAAACTGAAATCAAAGTCTCTCTATAAAAACTTAAATAGACCAAAGAATTTATCTGTCCATAATTATATATTAAAAAAGATATTATTTTGAAATGACATTGACTATATTTCTTCAAATTATATAACGAAGTAAAAGTACCTTGGGTTGGCAATGGATTCTTTTTCTTCTTCTCTTACAGTAGGCAAGCATTCACAGTCAGCTGTAAGAGGGTAAGAAACAAGACTATGGTTATTCCTTGTGGTTCTTCCACATACATTTCAAATTTGTGTCAACTCTAGCATGCAGTCTCTCTAGAATGTAAAATTGTAAATGCTTTTTTGCACCTTTTTATCCACAAAATAGTGTGGTTCCTGTGGCATAAATGATAAAGTTTAAATCTTCCTTCCCCTTTGATAGGTGATGCCATAGTTCTTTTATTATATATATTTCAATTGTTTATGCACACCTATACAAAT
>JAVHNF010070137.1:19828-33299 GCA_034783455.1 Micropsitta finschii | reverse complement strand
TAAACAGCCATGGGGAGGACTATTTGTTAACCTTCTACTGCTTAAGCACCTATGCTTTATAATCCAGCTGGGAATTTGGGGATGGGGTTTAGGGAACTCTAACAAAAAAAACCCTCACAGATGTAATCTGTTTTCTCCCTTCTGTCCACTTTAAAAACTTTAAACAAAATTAATTTACAGCATGGGTTCTGCATGTGCTATACTTAATGCCTCTAGTTCACTACTGCCACTTAGCACATGTTTTCTGCTAGAGCTTACGAACCGCGAAGGTTAAAACCCTATTACATAGAGCACTCTGCTGATGCAAAGAAATGCTCCAGAGAGTTTTATGTCCTGAAAAAAAGCATCCCTAGGAGGTCAGGCCAATGAGCCATTTGGATATAAGACAAGAAACCGAGAATGATAAATAAATAAATAAATAAATAAATAAATAAAGCAGCATTTCAGCATTTCCTCGGCAGTAAAAAGCTGTTAGCAGTTCAAAATCAGGCTTCTTAATTCACACCAAAGACCTGAGATTTCTGAGGAGAACCTTGAAGGAAGATGCTGGGCCCTTGGAGATTTTGACCAGGAGATTTCAGTTGGGAGGAAAATGGAGGGAGAGGAGGGAAGAAAATATACTTCAAGTTAAGAAGGAGCTGAAGATGCTGCTGGTGTTAGTTACCTCAGGTGCTAATTACTTCATGGGCTGATAGATTTGCCAGAGAGGATGTAGATGATGAATGGTGTTGGCAATAAAGAGCGGCTTGTGCTTCATGCGGTAGAGATGGCAAGGGAAAGGTCTCATAGAGGAGAAGGATGTATTCATAGGATCCAGGCAGCAATTTTAAATAAATGGTGGTCTGAACTATGAGTAAATGCATCTACAATAGCATAATGTGGAGCCCAAAAGTGTAGGAGCTCTGAAGACTGAAAGTACTAAATGCTTCAAAGAAACTAGTGCTTAGTAATTAAAATGTGTTTAAAAATATAAATACTGTTCACAGCTATACATGTTTAATAGAAGTGTCTACTGGAAACTCAAAACATTTATGATATTCTATCATATGTTAAAAATAAGCTCCCACACAAACTAAAATATTACTCTCAAGAATTCTACCCCTGACATTTGTACTGCTATTTTAGTAGTAGGGAGCCAAGAACACAACTGAAAATGTTATAGGAAAAGCAGTGACACACATAGAAAATCAATGTAAGGTATTTTGTATGCATGGGATCTACGTCAGCTGGAATGAGAAGGGTAATGGAGCAGAGGGGTTACCGTGTACCATTTTTGTTCATGCTGTTCATCCATTTGTCAAGCTCTTCCATTTCTATCTCCATAACAGAGGGTGTGTCTTCTTCAAAAATAGGACTTGAAAGAAGGGAGGGGGAAAGAAAGTCATTACACACAATGCTTAATTCCAAGTACTTATAACTTAGTTAATTTCATATGAGCCTTTCATAATTCCAGACACACAAATAAACTCTGGAAAGCTGTCCTAGCTTAGTAATCTGAGAAGATGTCATCCCAGTGGGTGTGAATGGAATGGCTGCACATAGATGCAAAAGAGCAGTGCTGAGATGCCAGTCCTGGGCAGAGGCAGGGCTAAGTGGATATTGCATACAGAGGGGCTCAAAAGGTGCAGCCCAGGGTATGGCAGAGCCCAGGACCACCGCAGCTACTTGGGAGCTGTTCCTTCTGTAAACAGAAAACTGAAACAGTTTGATCTGCTGGAATATGCAGCAAAAGGCCTGTTGTTTGGAGTTTTGTCCTAGCTGTGACTGTTGGCAGCAACCTCATAAGGGAAGGTCATGACTAGAGTAACTCTGCATTTATTTAAATGCTTCTGTTTAGCTCCTCTTTGCTGATCATTCCTGGAGTCACATGGTATTAAAAATATTTTTAGCACCCCAGCCCTGCCCTGTCAAGCCAATTTAATAACTTCCAGCATTAGTGAGCTCCATCTTGCTAAATAAGAAGGTACCAGTAAAAATTATCATTCTAAGAACCATGCAGCTTTTGGCTTGTTTTCCCAGCAGTGAAGGTATTGCTTCCATGGGAGCTGGGTGAGCCTTTCTACCTCAACTCAGAGTGAGAAGACAAACTTGAAAAACAGGGGAGCAAGACACAGAGCTTATTCTGACTAGTAAAAGCCTGTGCTGAGCCTGGGAACTGATCCCCTTTGCT
Organism: Micropsitta finschii; assembly: GCA_034783455.1. Lineage (NCBI taxonomy): Eukaryota > Metazoa > Chordata > Aves > Psittaciformes > Psittacidae > Micropsitta > Micropsitta finschii. The sequence continues at coordinate 31,129 of JAVHNF010070137.1, read as the reverse complement.
CGTGGGGCACCTTCTATGTCTGGTGGTGTCTTGCGGCTGGTGGAGCTGGGAGTGCCCAGGGCAGGCACTGGGTGACTGCAGGCAGTGCTCACCTTGGCCGGCATAACTCCTGTTCTCCTGCTCTAGTCATACACTTTCAGCTAGATAATGAAGTCACACTTCAGCCACCTCTAGAGATAGTTAACTGGAGTAATTGATGGCAAAAGGTAATGGTGTTTAGCGTACGGTTAAATTAAAACAGGAGGTGAAGGAGCTGGAAATCGTAATACACTGTTATAGTAAAAATAAAAATGATGGTCATAAACTTTACCTTTTCACATTTTCGCTTCCCAGCTCATCTGAAAAAGAAAAAACTCAGCGTTCATAGTTCTCCTTTTGTATGTAAATTGTCCAGACTGCAAGCAAGCCTTGAATAGTGTCATGTAAAACAGGTTGCATTTTCAGAAGGCATAATAGTTATAGATGAAAGAAAAACCATCTCATCCTGTTTGTAATTATCAGAGGAACCCATTATTTTTAATCTTGAGCATACTAAAAGCAGTGCTCAGTTTATTTAGCTCAGTCATGCTGGGAGGAAACCGACTGTTAGCACTGCAGTGGGCAGATGCTCACTTCCCTGAGCAAAACAGATGTCATGACAGAAATGGTATCCTGGAAAGAACCTGCTGCTGCAAATTTATTTACTTGAATTGCTGGGACGTTTTGCTCCAGACAACATGCAGGCAATCAGTCGCTGTCTGGAGACTCTGGGAGCTGCTCATGGAGAGAAGATGGGGGAACGGACTTGCCTGGCAGATTAAAGCTCAGTTAGGCAAATGAAGCTGAACTAGCCAGATGTCATAAGGGAGCCCGAGTTTGTTACAACCCTAAGACAAACTAAAGATGGGGGGTGGAGGGGGAATAGTGTTACAGCAATTATTCAGAGAAATAATTTCTCCTCCAGGAATTAAGTGCTCTCAAAAAAGAAGAACTCCATATCGGTTTCATATTGTATACTGTGTTAAATCGGCTTATTTTTAATTCATCGTTGCTGGGGTGCTGCTGCCTCCTGCTTGTTCCAGCACGTTCACAGACTGCAGAGCCATCCCAGGGCCACAGAGCTCTCTGACCCTGCTTTGAGGATGCCCAAAATCCCAGCTCTGAGCAAGCAGGTACAGGGCAACAGGTCTGAGGACCTGAAGGTTGTTCCTGCATTTCAGGTCATCCAGAAACAGGCAGGCAACTAGGTACCTGGTTGTGAATTCAGAGTTTGCTATGAGGGTGTCCTGGGTTCAGCAACAGAGGGTAACCAAGTGATAGGGCATGTGCAGCCTAAATATGCCCTGAAAAATGGACTTTAAATACATGTTGAACATATGTCACTGCAGGCTGAGGAGCTTATAGCTGCACTCTCGTTCTGTAGAGACACTGATATGACCATTTCAGGATTTCACTTACCAACTGTGTGGTTTTAATCCTCAGTTTGTTTTCTGTGGCTTCACACTCCAAGTTACCAATTTTTTTGCTAACAGATACAGGTACCTTCTGGAAGCACTGCTCACCCTATCATAGCACCCAGGCACTCTGACCATGGGATTCCTAACTCATTTTGTGGTATCTTCATAGCTGCCACTGCCCCACAGAAGCCCTTAAATGTGTTTTTTAAAATGGTATTCCTTGTTCTTATTTTACTGATGCAGCCTTACCTTGTGGGCAATATAGGCAATAGAAGCATTAATTCACCTTGCATGAAGTTATCAAGTATAAAGACAGAATAAGCTTCTGTAGCCACATGGTTGCACCCATACACCATTCCTGGCATTGCCAGGAGCTGGAGCTCAGTGCTATGGCTCCCATGAGTGTGCAGTGTGAGCAGGAGCAGAACTAGCTCCTACCTAAGGAAGGATGTGTGCCCAGGTGCTGCTGGCTGTTGGTGGATCCCTTTCCTATCTGTCAAATGTGCAGCTACAACCAGAGGAGTACATCCTAAATGTGGCATGCCAGGCCTCCAAATAACATTTTGTTAAGGTCAAGTGTGTCCTAAAAATATCATTCTGATGCATGAGAAGACAAATTTACCTTGCTTAGACTTCTTCCTTTTACGATGTATTACAAAAAATACAATGAGCGAAATCAGCAGGACCAGCAGCACAACAGGGACAACGTATATCAAGAACGACTGTTCTGGTGCTTCTAGGCTGTCCTGATCATTTAGGGTATCCAGTTCAGTACTTGGAGTACTTCTTGCTTCAGAGCCACTTTCAGTAGCTCCTGCAGTGCCAAGTACTGGCTCGTGGTCATCTGCAGTTGAAGAATGCGTAGCAGGAGGCGTTACTGTAGCAGTGGGTAATATTTGTGATCCATCTCCTGAACCATCATTTTCAAAGCCTGCCAAATATATGAAGACAACTTAGCATTTTGTGGATTTTATTAGCATTATCAGTGAGGCAAAGAATACAGTTTTAATATTTACTTTCCTTTGATGAAAAGTAAATATTTGATTTCTTGAAAGGAAATCAGCAGGTGCTCCACAGACACCATATTTGGAGTCTGGGTCATCAGATGTAAAATTAAATTGCAAGTTCATTACAAAATCGTACAGTCCTGACCACATTCTTCACATGTTTTACTGGGACATGTCAGAGTGTGTGGTCTGTCTGCATGCAGCTGTCTTGCACAAATAGACTTTTTTCCCCTGCAGGTTGGCATCTGGCTTCGCTCAAATCGGTCTTCTGCTTCTCAGTAAACTACACTATCCTGCTTTGCTCCTCAGCCGTGGCATGTACAGCCACAACCTCTTTCATCCTTCCCCTTACCCAAGGAGTTAGTACTCTGTTCAGGGAGAACATTATTTCTGGTTCACCAGTTCCTCCAGCTCACTCATCTCCCTGATTCTTTCTCAAATTTAAATTGTTTCACTGTGAAAAACAGAACTGGTGAAAAGAAGTCTGAAGCCTGCAGAAGCTGTTGACTTTCATTTCTGCATGGACATGAAGAGGTGGTAGTAACATGGGGCCTTGACCGGATACAGGTGCAATTAACTGTTCCTCTGTCTAATCCTATGGGCTGGCCAAAGGAGCATAGGGTAAAGAGTCAGTGCTGGTTATGCTTCACAGATGCTAAGACTGGGGGTTTTGAACCTTGATTTGGGTTTTGGTCTGGTTTACCATGCATTTTGCAAGAAAAATGGCTAAAATTTGCTATATTAGTAATAGTGAAACAAGCCTTTTTTTGAGGCTAATTAAAAGTCTGCTGACTGTCATGGAATTTAAAGTTCAAAACAAGTACAGCAAATTCTGGGCTGATACTGTAATCTATACTGATGCTAAAAATCCTGTTGTACCCACAGTGCAGGAATCAGTACTTAGGTAAATTACACAAAGCATCAAAGCATGTTTCCGAATTCAAAGCCTTCAGTAATTTTCTTAGCATAAAATTAAATGAGGATTTTTTGTCATCTGCCCTTTCAGATACAATGCTGGTGTGTTGTGTCTCTCATTTTATGCAATAAAGCAGGATGGGATTTCATGACTTTTGCAATGACCTGTTTCTCCCTGTTCTCATAAAATGCTGGGCAGCTGTAGTTTCCACTAGAGTTAGCAAGAGCTTAAGGTTTTCAGCATTTCAGTGCTGGCATTTTCAGTCTCACAGGACTGGAACCAGCAGTACTTAGCATTTTAAATGCTTTTGTAAACACATTAATCTTCATAATGGCCCTGAGAGATGAGCAGTTATCTCCATTTTACAAATGAGAAATCAGAAGGACATGGATGCTGTCCTTCTCAGGGACGCCAACTGAAAGAGAAAAACTGGGATTAGAGTGCTAGCTCTTGCTTAATCCACTCTGCAGCATCTCCTCTCCTGACAGATTTGTCTCAAAGAGGAGATGAGTATCTCATGAGATCATATTCCAGGAAACCCAATTTCAAATGAATAAAATTATTTGAGTATGATAGCAGTAATTTATCTAGATTTTTAAGCTATGCTTATCACTCAGGCACATGATTGTTCCATCCTTTCCTAAAAGCTAGGAAAGGATTTTAATACTTAATAAACAATACCTAATATTTGAATATAGTATTTAATACTGCAACCGTCACAAGATTCTTTCACCATAATACAACAACGAAAATGCCAGGTGTTCAGTGGCAAAGCACTAGTCTGTCATTTTCTTCTGTATTTAGTATTTCAGTCAAGAGCAAAACATAATTTATGCCTCCCTTGCAGGTAATGACCCCTTTACATGTGTGCTTCTCCACCCCTTCCCATGATTTGATGGCTGTCCTTAATCCTATTCCAGAGGATGGGAGGGAGTGCTCCTCTCCATTATTAGTCTGGCCACTTGACTTTTCTTTCCCAAGGTAGCTTATAGTCCCCAGTGCCCGCAGCTGCTCTCTTTCTATTGCTGTTGCATGGACCAGGGAGATATTACTAGAGATGTCTGCACCACAGATCGTGTCATGATGGACCATCACAGCCCCACCAAACTGCATCAATGACCTTGCTTCATTTTCCTTCTTTAGCCATTGCCCTTGAAACCTATCATTTGCTGCACTTGATATACTGACAAATCCATTGCTTAAAATAATACAAATGGGAAAGTTTGTGGGGAAAAGACCTTTATTTTTCATTTACTTTTAGAGCTAAAATGGATTTTTCAAATGTCTAAAGTGTGGTGTGACTTGAAAGCAAAAGCAACCAGTCACACCTCATTAACTGCAATGCTGAACTTTCAGCTGCAGTGTATGCTGTGTTTGATATCCAAGAGAGGCTTTTCCAGTGTATCTGGTACTCTTTATTTGCCTGGGTTTGGGCTGTGAAGCAGATTTCAAATAATTTGTCTTTGTGTGAAATAGAATTATCTTTTCTAGTCTCTAGGCAAAGAAAATGGCAAATCACAGGGAGTGACCTTGCTGCCACGTATTTTTGTTCACTTTGCGTAATTCCAGGAACAAAACAGCATCTCTTGTGTGAACACCATTTCCTCTTACAGAGATCTTTTCTGCAAGTGAATTAAATAAGTCTTTCAGCAGATGGGCAGCCAATTGCACAATGTTCTTGCAAGGATATTGCTCTTATTTCCTGCTTTTCACCTGCTGCCTCAACACACCTCCCTCTAGCTCTTCTGCCTGTCACTCCCAAGCCTGCCTTTCAAAGGAAACAGAGGGAGTTGAGTCTACCCAGCTTTACAGATTGCAGTCCAGACAACTGCATCTCAAACAAACAAATAGTATTTCTGCTGTTGCAGCATTTCTTCCTCTGAGGTTTGTGCCATAGCATTCAGAGGTGGCAATATGAGCTACCTGCTAAAGCAAGCAGGCAAACAGGTTTCTGATTTCAGCTGGATGGGAGGCAAGGCAAAATAACCAGCAGTCAGCACATTTGGTTCTGTGTAAAATCATCAGTCTCCCTGCTGCCTCCTCATCAGACTCGAGGAAAGGGTCTCTATAGGGAATCTTTTAAATCACACTATAGTACCTGCTTATAGAAAAAAGAAAGGATGGTATAGAGAAAAAGCAAGAGCTAAGACAATGGTATAGTCAAGCTTACCAGTTTGAAAGATTTTTTGTTTCTCCTATAAGCTATAAAAGTGCAGTGAAAGGAAGGCTCACAAGAGGGTGAAAAAACAGAAAAGGCTATGAAGCTGTGTATGTAAAGTTACCACGTCCTGTATCACTCTGTTCCATACACACATTCCTCTGGTGGTATCAGTCATACCACTCCACGTGGTTTGTATGATCCTCTTTCCTTATTGCTTGACTCATCCCTGTTCTGTTCCTCTCCCTACATTTCTTACTGTAAGAAGGGCTGTTCTTGCTGTAGCCAGGACTTGCCCAGCTGCCTGTTGCTGCAGGTCCTGCATATCAGTCTGGCTAGAAGAGGAATCCTTAAAAGCCTGCAGGCTACCTGTCAGGTGCGTACGCCCTTCTGATGAGGAGCACAAACATTTCAGGATGGCTAATCTGTAGACAAGATCCTATTAAAATGGGGTGCTTAGAAAGTGTTATCTAGGTATGAGCTGAAAGAGGAAACAACTGCTTAAGCTCACTTACAGATGATGGAAACTGCTTGCTCCTCACTGTACTGCCATCCAGCTGAAGTGCTGTGTTAAATGCCAGTGTTGCAAATTCAGTTACACATCTTAGAGTCAAACTGTGAACCTGTAGCCTCATTTCTCTTCCCCAGTACTAAAGGCTTTCCAGACAAATTTATGCATTTAGTCACATCTACTTAATCTTGTGGCCTTCTAGCTCTGCATCAGTGATACCCGTGTGACTTCACAGTGATGCAGATCTCTCAGTGCTCCTTACTCTCAGGAGGACCCTGAAATTAAAGATTCAAAAGCTCCATAGGCTCTCCAGCTATCATAAAATCTCTTGAAGGAAAATAGACTGGTGTCACTGACTGAAATTTAGTATACAATCTTGCTGATGTAAGGGAGAGATTTTCTGAAGTATCCCTGAAGCACTTGAATAAAACACAGTGGAAGCTTGTGTGTGTGGATAAAAGGGAGAAATAGGAGTAAATATGTACAAGGAATTGATGTGTTCAGCAGAAAGGGGTTTTAATCTGCTTTTAGGGGGCTGCACTTTGGAAAGATGTAGCAAATCCTTATTTCTCATGTTGTTGCTTTGTTAGAAGCAAGGTGACTCTGATGGGTTCAAACCTATTCACAAGTTATTTAGTCTAGGGGTAACAGGTCAAAAATATCACCCCCTAAGAGACCTTGGCTTTGTAAGGAACTTAACCTAAAGGGCACTTCTCTACTGAAGACAGAATGGCTGCCTGTGCTTATGGTAAAAGCTGCCGAAAGTGTGGATCTTTGATAGCAATGTTTCTTTGAACAACAGCTCTAAATGACAGCTCAGAGACACAGCCAAACTAAAGCACTACCTGCAACCATCCCAGCTCTCCCACTTAGCAGTCTCACACGTTTTGCTGCTCCTCTCCTGCATGTTTTCTTGCTCCTCATGTCAGACCACTTACGCCGCAGTTTTCTGCATATTTCACCAAACACTGCGGGACATGACATACCCTGGGAAATGGCAGCAGGGTCACAGCCTTTTCCTGTAAGCTATAGTGAGGGCCTGAATACTTGTTCCTAGGGTCAGCACATACCTAGGTGGGTTTTTAGGGCTGCTGTGAGGCTGAGCAGTGAACACCATCACCTGGAGCTGAGACCTCAGGCATGCTCTAAGAGCTGCTGGCTTAGAGTAATTATAGCGTAGCCGGGAGAAAACCATCTGTTAATCATGATCTAAATGGCAAGGCTAGGGTTTTACAAGGCTCCAGCATGGTATAGGAACAGGACTTATAAAGGCTTCAATCTGTCTGTGCTGCAAGATTTAATCATACAGAATAGGCAATAAGAGTAAGTGGCTTCTAGACAGCAGACTGCTTTAAAGTTGAAGGCTGTGCCTCGGACTGGAAGAAGAAGGAATAAAGCTCTTTTAAAGGTCCTGCCCTGTCGATTTTTAAATGAGAAGGGGTGAGAGCAAAGGATCCCTCTGGGAGCTGCCCTCAGCAGGGGGACTCCAAACCCACCAGTGCCTGTGGGATACATAAGCCTCTACCTAAACTCTTCCCTCTCCAGTTCAATTTTCCCCCTTAAAGCTCAAGTTCACATTTCACCTCTCGCACTCTTGCAGTCAGTGTAAGCCCCAGCTACTTTTGGGAGCTGGTTGCACAACCAAGAGCTGCCTTTACATGGGGGTAGTGACACTGCTCTTCTCCTGATGGGTGCTCTCCTCCCTTTCCCCAGCAGCTGGGAACTGACTCAGGAGAGCCTGCGCTGACAGAGCTCAGGGAGAGCTCTGTCAGGACTGACTCACTTTCATGGAGGAACCATTTCAAAATCAGATAGAATTTATGGGTGGACCTACCAGTAGGTCAGTGCCTCTAAAGGCAGTGGGCTGGGGCACCTAGTACGTGCTATCTGCCCAGTGGTTTATGCAGCCTTTAATGCCCATTGTAAAGAAGAGCAAGGGGGGTCCAGTTGTGGGCTGGGGGAGTCGGGGACTAAGGTGTTCCTCTTCCCAGTGGGGATAGGAATGAAGTACTAGTGATCAGTACACTGCAAATGAGCAAAGGAAGACAGAACCTGATCACTCCACATTGCTTGCATTATGCCCCTCTGTTTCCCTGGGACCTCCAGTTTGCTCTGTCCATGGCAGGATTTTTCCCTCATACCACTTTGATTCTGAGCTACATTCAAAGCTTGTAGAGTATTTTCCTGACATGTCTGTAATGCAGCAGGGCTGTAGTAATGCAGACAAGACCAAGCCATTTCATACCTCATTTAGCTCACCCTTATAGCTAAGCAAGAATCCTAAAGCTGACTGCAAGCAGCTCAGCATCACACCTGGAGCCAGCAGCACAGTTTTACACCCTGCTTATGTTACTGGGTTTCAGCGCAAAACTACCCATACCAAACCACCTATTTCACCAATGCATTTTAAACCCTTAATAGAGGAAGTCCTGTGATAGCTGAGAGTGATCCTCTCCTCTCCCTGCTTTCTGTAGAGCTCCCGCTTGCTGCAGCAGCATAGAGGCAGCAAACACTTGTAGTCCATGCTGAGGCACTAAGGCAGTGATTTGCTTGACACCAAAAGGCATATAACCACCTGGCAAGGGTTTAGGAAAAGAGCTGCCTGTCTTGCTCAGTCACTGGCTGCCAAAATGCCAGTGGAACAAACTACCCCCTGCAAACAGCTAAGAGCCTCTGCAACAACACCCCAATGCTTCAGCATTTTATTGCAAGCGGCTTTCCTATTCATGGTTCTTCCCTTCACAAGGTCAATACCTAAACCCACAGTGCTGACCACTTTGTTCTGGGGCCGAGATTTCAAAGTATTTATCTCCAGAACCAGCTGATCCTTTGTTAAACCGGTTTCAGTGCACTGAGAGCATGGAAAGCGGCAGACAGGTTTTGAATGGAATCCATACTCTGTCCCTAACTTTGCTATTAAATGCTGATAGTATGGGTGTGAGGTTAAACAAGTACAACAAATAATTAAAATTAGAACCAAAATACACGGTGGGCCAGCACGGAAATTCAGGTTCCCTATGCGCCCGCAATTTAGGAAACGTGGGAATTGGAGGATTTGGTCCCTGCTGTTCGGGGTTAGATCTAAGAGGAAAAAGTCAAAGCTTGGAAGGAGTCAGGGAACTGAGAACAGAGCAGGTAAATACAGCGAAAAGCAGCAGAGAGCAAGTCCCCACAGATCTCCTCGCTCTCAGTTTGGAGGGTGTTGCCCTCCAACTCAGTCCCAGCACTGCAGGCACGAAACACGGTCCCACCTCAGAGGAAAAAGGCGCTTCCTTACTCACCATTCCCAGCAGATCCTCCAGCCAGTGACAGGGCAGAAAGCAGCACGATGAGGTTTTGCTTTCGCATGGTACCTTGGCGGTGCTCCCACCCGAGGGGCGCTTTGGCTGGCTCCCTGCTTCACCCAAACATTTACATTTCCTGTTTCCTGCCGGGGTGCATCTGAGCTGCATTTCTTGAGGAGATGGACTCTCTTTGATGGGTTTTAGGAAGTGATGTAATTCCGTCTGGGCCTGTCAAGCAAGCAATGATTGCAAAAGAAAGGAGGAGGAAAAAAAAGAAGTTGCTCTTCAAGCACTCCCTCGCTGAAGCACCTTCATGCTGTAGGTGAGCACGCTCCTACTCTCCTCTACTTCTTTGACTCCTGACTTTACTACCATCTATCTTCGTCTTCATGCAGTGTCATGGAGACAAACATCACACAAATACAAGCCAGACAGAAATTTCATTTATGTGTGTTAACAGGAAGGTTTTAGATTGCTTTTCAGGGTGGTTGAGCAAGCAAATTTCAGCAGTGCCTTGGTTTTCAAGCTTTAAGTCTCCCCCAGTGTGGTGGGACACCGTGTGCATTTATGACTCCAACAGGCAACCCCTGAGTGGGGCTGTCTCCAGCAAATGTGAAAAATGTCTGGTTTGCTCAGCAGCCTGCAGCTGAGTATTTTGGGCTGGTTTGAGCCAGGAAAGAGGAAAAAGCAGAAAACCACAAAATTTGTTAAGAGCAGGTGGCTTAGCTGGAGAGCACTTAGACACCAGTCTGATGCTGACTGTAGATGACAGGGGACAGAGGGTCTCAAGCCCAACCAAGATGCAGTGCCTGGGGCGAGGGTCCACAGTACTACGGTTGATGGAGGTCATGAGGTAACTCCCACCTCCCTTTTTGCCTTCTGTTCATTTCACTTCCCCCCCGCAGTCTCTGGCTGGGTGTGTGGACTGTGGGGCTGCCCCATCCTGTGTCCCCACTGTCCTACCACTTCCCACCCAGAAACACACAAGGGTTGACCAGGGGCTTCCACACATCACACATCACTGGATAAGAGCAATGGAGGAGCTCAACATTAAACCTAACGTTTTCAGCCTTCTTGCTATAGGGTTGGGCCTAGCCAAGGCTCAGAATTTGGACCGCCATCTAAACTATACTTTTCCCCAAGCAAGCAGAGTGGTTGGAGCATAGGTTTGCTTTTTTCCATTGTAAAAACAAGTGCTAGGTCTAAAATTCATCCCAGTCTGCACCCCAGATTTTGCTCTGGAGCATCCCAAATTTGATAGATTTTAAATACTTCTATAAAATCTTCCAGTAATAACTTAAGGAACAAGAGATGTATGCTGCCTGTGTAGCAGTTTCATGGTACTTCCCCTAGACATTAGTCACTGTCAAAATCTGATTTCTGGTAATTTAGTTGAAGCTGGCATTGGTGAATCTTTCTGTTCAGATTGGTGGGCGCTGCTGACCACTTGCTGCTCTTCTCCAGATAATTTTTCTTAACACACTGATGCTTTTATAGATCATCAATTATAGTTTCTTAGCTTGAGTAGCTGAGAAATACATCAGTGATTCATTTAATGACCAGCTTGTTAATAGATTTAAAACACTTGAATGATTTAGCTAACTAAAAATCTGAACTGGTTGCTCAGTATTGGCAATGTACGTTTATGCACTTTATGTGGGGGAAAAAGCAGAGCAAAAGCAAAGTTACAACATTGCAGCTACAAGAAAACAGAGAGGAGCTCTGAGTTATGAAACTGCTGACTCACTATTTAAATATTTCCTGGAGATATTCTTTAATACCATGTCATAACCATACATGATAACACTTAATAGAAGTGTCAGAGGTGAGACTCGCAAATGCTTTTAAGGTTTTCCCATTTAAAAATGACAGAAGTTCCAAGTATTAGCAATAGTGTCTAATTGATATAGAAGCTTTCAGTTAGGAAAGTCCAGAAATAGAGGCTACCCAGGCATCTCGTATGTACTCAGAGGCACAGTGGCTTTGTCT
>JAVHNF010070137.1:0-13405 GCA_034783455.1 Micropsitta finschii | reverse complement strand
ATCACTGAAAAAAGCCTAGCTCCATCATCCTGACACTCACCCTTTATATATTTGTAAACATTGATGAGGTCACCCCTTAGTCTCCTCTTCTCCAAGCTAAAGAGACCCAGCTCTTTCAGCCTCTCCTCATAAGGGAGAATAATATAAATTCTTATCATCTAAATTCTTTCAATTCTATCACCACGGAGAGAGAGAAACGTGGGGTTCATTTGAGATCCACAACTCATTATTTTCCCATTAGAGCTGGAAATGTTTTTAAAGAATGCAAATATCTGGTACTCAAAAAAAAGCAAAGAGATGCCTATATTTAAAGCCTATGAGCCAGGTGGGTGGATGGTACAGAACTATCCCAGTTTTCCAAACTGAGGGGCTGATTGGATCAGGTAGGCAGCTGACAGGGCATGTGTAATCTCTGAGGAAGGAGAGTGGAGGTGAATAATGAAAAGCAAACCAGTACCTGCACTTCTGCTTTTGGAAGATGTAATCTCACAAATACGTGCCTTGCCTGAGGAATCGGCATCTCAGTAAGAGGCTGGCTCTACCCACGGGGGAGGCAGAGCAGCAGTTACACCTCCCGCTGGATGGAGCATAAGGGCTGTTTTCCATAAGCTGCAAAATTTCCTCCTAATTCTTGCAGACTAATATGCTGGTGAGCATAGCAGAGCTCCCCACAAAGAAGGCTGTTCAAAATGATCATGCTACCCTCTATGAGCCACTGGGTTCTCCCCTCTGTGTGATGAGGTGAGAGGATGAAGAAATCCAACGAAATTTTAAATTCATAAAGCTCCCTAATCCCCATTCTAAATAACCCCTTAGGAAGCTTACGTTAATGTAAATTTCATGTAATCTCATTGTCCAGGGTGCTATCTGCCATCCTAGTAGCTGTCCTCAACAGATCAACACTGAGAATACAGGCATTTAAAAAGGAATATAGGTTTGGAATTGCTGATGTGTATTATGACTGGGTATAGATAATGGTATAAGTATTGTTAGGGAATGATAAAGCCCTTTTAGCCCCCTAAAGCTGTTTAACCTTGAATATTTAGGATGAAATTGCAAGGTGGTTTCATTAAGTTTGCCAAATACTCTCCTGTTAGCTGTAGTGGGCAGGTTGCTGGCTCTAAATTAGATTTTTGTGGCATCTTTGAAGGTGCTGCATGATTTAGGGCACCCAACTCTACATGGGCTGAGTGAATACCAGGTAAGAATGGGGCATAAATACCTACAAGCTTCATTATGCATTTATTTCAGCTTTACCTTTCTTAGTTCTGGTTTCTGCTGCCAAGTGCTACAAAAGGTATGAAGCACAACATTGCCAAATTGGCAACAAATTATCAAATCTTAAATTTCAGTTCATAAGAGGATTTCTTTTGCATTTTGGAAGAAGCGGTTGGTAATGGGTCACATAGGGAAAGCCCTTCTGGTGAGGCATAGACAGTTCTTTACAGTCATTCAACAAGCTGAGCTGAGAGCCTGTAGCTCTGTCTGCCTGTAACTTGTCTTTTCTGTCTCACTGTTACATGTCTACAGTCTATACCACGTCTGCTCCTCTGCATATACTTATCATATAATGCACTGAGTCTGCTCACCCTCAGCTCTCACAGGAAATTGAGGGTTTGTCTCTGCTAGAATTTGAATTGTAAAGTTTGTCTGTGCCATATGTTGTATGTGTAATGTTCTTTGCCACTTTTTCTCAGAGCACTAAAACTGATATCCATCAATTAATTTTGAAGTGGAATGGAATTATAAGTGGCCATTTCTTGCCATCCTACATTCAGACAACCTGTGGTGTTATCTCTTGTACCAATTTCTGCGGCTAATTTGTGTATGGATGTGGACTTTCAGAGGACTCTGAATATTGATTTTGAATAAAAAGTTCTGCTTAACCCGACTTACAAGTTCTTCTAAGTTCCTGCAGGGAAATCTCAATGGACCAGGGCCTCACCTTTTAACTCCTCCTTTTTTATGACCTACCTGCTTTTCTCCATGATCTCAGGACATATGGGCCGGCTATAAATTCAAACAGGGCATAAATATCCAAAATCTCACAAGCAACTACTGAAATAGGAAAAATCAGAGTGAAAATAAACAACAAAAATGTAAATTCAAATTAAAAAACTTGATATGATTGGGCTTGATGATCTTAAAGGTCTTTTCCAACCTGGACGATTCTATGATTGTATGATAGAAACCAGCTAATGTCTGAGCTGGCTTTCAATCAGATTTATTTGATGCAACATTGTACCAAGTTTTGTTTGTACATTTATTTTTTAATAAAAGGCTTACAAATAAAAAAATCAAATCCATGCTGGTGAGCAAGAGTGCAACAGTAAGGCTCAAACAAAGGAAAGACTTGAAAGTACTAAGAATACAGAATGATGGGAGAAACCAAATGCAAAGAGGTATATTTAGAGAAAGCAACATACTTTTAATCATTATGTAATCTTTGGCCTATGGGTATCACGAAAATATGCCAAGTAAAATAGAAAGTAAAAAACTGGCTGTCTCCAGAGAGAGCTGATTATTTGGTTTTGGAGAAGAGAAACAGACATCAAATTGTGGAAAGGAGAAAAAGGGACTTTGATATGTAGTTTAAACATTAGATGTAGCCAGTAAAAGAGGAAAGAAGAAAGATCCAAATAGCTGAGGTTAGGGGTATGATATTTAGAAATGCAAATTTAAAGTGAACTGTGGCAAGGATGCTGTACAGGCAGATAAGGGTGAAAGAGATGAAAGAGAAAAGGGGATGGTTTAGGTGAAGATACTAAATGTCAAATTGAGAATCTCAGAAGTACAGGTCAGAAGGGACCACTGACAGAAGGAAAAATGGAGACACCTGAAGGGAGAGAAAGATTATGTGGTTTATAACCAATTCTTTCAGACATCCCAGATGACTGCTGGAAAAAGCACTCCTCACCCTCCTCTACAAAAAGAAAATACAAAAAGAAATATGGAAATACTAAATATTCTCAGCTAAATGAAGCAAGGATTTGGGAAGGCCACTAAATACAGCAATGGAGAAATTCGGGCCTGAGATCACGAGCATGTGTACCAAAAAGGTGACAGCAGCTGATAAATATTATGATTCAAAAATACCACCTGCAAAAGATAATATTAGAAATAGGGAGAGTACAGAGAAAAGAAGCTTGCCAGAAGGTTGTGCCAATGATCCTAACACTGACACTAGAATATCAAATGATAGAAGGCAATAGCTAAAAAAATGTGGAAGATGAAAGAAATACAATTTTAAGTAGCGAAATATCATAATCCATCATTTATACAGCTTAGAAGTACAAGGCACTGACCCCACTAGAAGAAAGCAGTGGTTTTAGTAAGTTGTCTCCTTGTATGCATGATACAAAAATGACTTTGAGGATGCTTTTGATTATATCAAACATACTTTCCAAATATTTGTTTTCAATTTTGGCCTTGTTTGGAAGTCAGTTATATTTTTGAAGCTTCATACTTTGAGTTCATGCCTCTAGAAGTCACCTTGGGCTACTGAAAGCGACCTCACTGACTAGATGCCAAAGCACACAATTATTATCTAAGTGGAAAAGCGTACAGCAAAAAGCACGTAGTTGTCCAAACTAATATCTGAAGTATCAGAGTAAATGGCAGCCTCAGTAACCTGCCTTTTGTAGAAAAGGTTCTTCTTTTTAAACCTGCCTTTTGTAGAAAAGGTTCTTCTTTTTAAACATGGTGCAGTCTAAAGCAATGTTTTTCCTCTCACACCAAAAGATTCCACCCCAGATATAAAAAGCCAGTGTCCTGGTGGTTTACCTAGACACTGTGAAAAAATCTCTAGCTCTAACTGTGTACATGGGCTAAAATGACTAACATATACATAGCGTACCACTTCCTTTTCTGCTGCTAGCATTTTGGATCTAAGGAGTCTGCATTTCCCTGTGAACAAACACCTGAAAGAGCAACAAGCTCCAGAATGGATTTCACATTCTCTGTTTGACTATAAATGTGACCAAATTCCAGGTGAAAAGAAACACTTGGCCTCCTCAATAATTTTGAAAGCTATATCATTAGAATATAAAGTGTCTGACCTAAAAAAAGACTATTTCAGTGAGTTCATTTTTGCTTTGTTTCTCAGAATGAACTAGGTGGCTAGAAAAAAAATCATATATTCTCTAAAGAGATGGGATTTTGACAAGTTCGATGTTTTGTAAAGCAAGTTACACAATTCAACTTCAAAGTACAGGCCAAATTAGTAAATCCTTCCTGTAGTTTTCATGAGGGAGTATGACAATACTCAGTAATTTACTTCCTTCATTATCAGCTACCAACATTATTTCCTACCTCCTGATTTTCTAAGCGTGATCTTGCAATGATTACACTGCTGGTAGATTGAACCCTCATTTAACCAATTTTACTGCTTATTTACAAAAGTCTTTCTCACTCAGATTCAACACTTTCACACTCAAAATTCTCTTAGAAAGGATAGAGAGTCTCCTTATCTGGATCCCAGGCCAATGAAGTCCATGTGAAGTAAAATCTTAAAGAATAAACACATATGCTATACGTATACTAGATGTCTTTTTCTAAACTTGCCTTTAGCAGGGGCTGTTGCAAAGAAAACCACATATTTTAAATAGAAGATTACTATAGGAAAATTATCCATAGGGCTCTGTGTGATTTATATGAACTTCAAATAAACTAAGCCAAAATAAAAAGTACTTTTCATAAGCTTGTTCTAAAGTATTTGAGCAAGGAAAATGTATTGATTTATCTGATACAGCTTCTGGATTTAAAAGGCTTTGCATCTGTACTTTAAAATAATAATAAAACAGATAATGCAGAGGGGTACCGCTTTCACAGAATCTGTACATCTCTGGGTGGGATTTTATTTATTGGTATTTCAACAGATAATTCTTGTTTTATCAGAATATCCTTTGGATGGAATTCACATCAGATATTTCATAACAAGAGCATTTTTTTGTAGGGGTTCTAGTAAAACTTTCATACAGTTTAGCCATAGGCATTTTCTCATGAGTGTGTGTGTGTCCCCATATTTTCACAGTCTTTCAACAATTTGATTCATTTTCTGAAATGCTTTTACAAGTGGATAAACTGTCCCCATCAGAAAGAACAGTCAAAAAAACTTCAGCCAAACTATTTATTGAAAACTGAAGATTCAAATAAGCAAGAGATTGTTTCTCATGGCTTATAGGTGCCAGAACAGATTCTTCATTACACAGGTACCCTAAAAGGGCTTCCATGAAATATTTTTTATTCCTCTAAATTAGAGAAATTATCTCTAACTTTTGAAAAAATTAGAGTTGATAGATATGGAAAATATTTGAATGGGTTTTGAAAAAAGTCAGGAACAGTATGTCTCATATAAATTGAGATTTTTGGCTCTGGTATGATTACACTGCTTGAAATGCATACTTGAAGACGTGTAAATGTACTGTGATTTACACACTGCATTCACACAAACAGCACCCCTGCTCATGGCAGTTATAATAATAAACCACATCCATGCATTGAATCCTACAGCACAACCATCAAGTATAGTAAATAGAACAAGAGTTCGTAAGGGTTTGCAGATACTGCATCAGCTGGTTGTGTTCTGTATTTACTGTAAAAATTCATGGAGTTGCACAGAAGGACCTACATCAAATCCAAATGCCAGAGAGCCTGAAGGGGACAGAATGACCTTCCCTTTTGACCTCTTCAAAGACCAAGTAAAGGTTTGTTTGTCTTTGACTCTCAGATAAATGATTATGCCATTCCTGTGTATACACACATGAGCAGCTTTAAGAAAACAACACCCATCCCAAACTGCTAACTTTCTGCTGTTTATCATCTGCTGCAAGAATAAACTAGGACCAGAATCCTTGAACAAGGACCAAAAAAATATATGTTAAACAACCCTTAGTTCTCAGAACTTCAGCGTGGATTTTCTGTGTTACTCCATTTTTTGTTTAAGTATCAAAAGCACCAAGCTGATAAATATTTACTGTTCTACTGTCAACAATACCAAAGACACCAGTGATACCATCACTGTGAAGAAGTGTTAAATCTCTTCCTTAAGAAAGAATTCCAAGTGGGCACCAGTTCATCCTGAGTGCACTGAACTGCTTAGAGAATTGCTTTTGCCTCTACCATACTTACTGCAGTTATCATTTCAAAGGTTCAACTTATTTCCTCTCTCAACCCCAAATTTTGTGTTCTTTCCTCCTGATTTTGTGGAAAACTCCAGTTCACAGCCCTTTTTCATAATTTCAATTTTCTTTCATTATGTATATCTGGGCACCTAAGAAAAGTACACTAGAAAACATTGCAGCAAAACTTGTCATTCAACTGCCTATTTATGTTTACTTATATGATTCCTTTTTATATATGATATATATATTTCTATGTTTATACAATTCTTTATATAATTTCCTTTTTTTTTCTCCAAGTACATGCTTTCACACTTTGCTAAAATTATTTATTTACATACTACATGTTGAATAAAATTCTCCAGGTCAGCAAGGGAATCGTGAAGAGAATCATCCGTGTCTTGACTTTTGAGAAACTTTCGAAGGGTATCTAAAGCATTCAAAGCCTCAGATTTTGATGGTAAAGGCTGTTCAGCTCCCTGAAATTGATCACCTTCATCGTCATCTTCATCGCAAACAAATGTCCCAGCTTTATCTGATTCACTTTCTTTGGAACACACTCCTTTGTTATTTGTGGGCATTTTGTAAGTTACCAAGCCATCATCTAGAGCTGCATATTCCTCCAAAGATAAACCTTCTGGAAACTCCACTCCAGCTGCCTGTGCATGTGCGAGCAAATTAAAATCACTTTCAGCCTCTGTGTCATCACCATTTGTCTTGGTTTCTAATTTGAATCCTGCTTCTTTATAACATTTTACAATGCTCTGTGGTGTTACTTCTCTCCAGCACAGGTACAACATCTCAATTGCATCACGAAGAAGCAGCATAAACTCTTCATTACCTTCTACACAGTCTACAAATCTCTTGATAAGACAGTGCCTGTATTTAACCTTCAGACTTCTGATAACCCTTTGTTTCACAGTTGTACGTGAAGAAGGGTCTGGAGGAAAGAACATTAATTTGACAGACTTCAGGTTCTTTACTTCTGTGTGAGCTAGGAGAGAATCAACAAGAATAACTACTCGTCGCTGCTGTGCTTGAAATTTGTCATCAAGTTTGTGAATCCACTGTTCAAACACTTCTGAAGTCATCCATGCCATATCATTTCCTACATAATCCACAGGTAGTGACTCCACATCTTTGAAAAAGTGTGGACTTTTGTTTTTTCCTATAATAAGCAGAGGAAGTTTCTCGGAGCCGTCCATGTTTGTACCCACCACTACAGTTACTCTCTCCCTGCTTAGTTCACCTACAGAACAGGTTTCCCCTTTAAATGCAAATGTGTTATGTGGTAACATCTGATACAACAATCCAGTCTCCTGAATGTAAAACACATTTTTTGGCTGATATTCATTTAAATAATAAGGAAGAATATTTTGGTACCAAAGTGTTGAAGCATCTACTGTAGTAGTAGCAGCTGCTTCTGCAGGCTGAGCTCTGAAAACTAATCCATACCTTGACTTGAAACGATCAAGCCAGCCATTACTGCATTTAAAATCACTATGTCCGAGCTTCTGGGCAAAATCATTAGCCTTGAGGCGCAACATAGGACCATTTACTGGCACATTCAAGCACTGAGCAATTCGGTACCACTTCACCAATGCCTCCTCCAGATCGGTATAAAAAGCAGTCCTTAGCCTTTTCCTTTTAGGATCAAATCGTAAAGATTCAAAGGCTTCCAAAACTTTTTCTTTATTCTTCATAATTGAAGACAAGGAGTTCTTCTTTATGCCATACTTGGCTGCAATGTCTGCCTTCTTTTCCCCACTCTGCACCGCGCTTATGATGTCAATTTTCTCCTCGATAGATATGCTTTTTTTCCTCCTCACTGTGGGTTGGGACAGGGGACTCCCCGAAGCCTCAGCCATGGTGCCAGGGCCGAAGTCGAGAGCCGCGCACCCGGGCAGGCACACTGGGGCTCTGCCGCTTTCGGCTACAGGGCGCCTTGGATAAAGCCGGCGTCCAGTCCCCTACTCTGCCCTCAGGGGCATGGCAGTTGGCAAGGGCTGGGGCAGCCTCCCCGTTACAGCTGACACCCGCACTACAGCGCCTCACGCAGAGGGCTACACAGGGCCGGTACCACGGCTGGGACGAGTGTACCCACAACCCGCCCCACAGGAAAGGAGCCACCGCCTCCCGCCGCGCCGACAGCACCGGGGGGTGGGGAAGCCCCTCGCTGCCACCGCCTCTGGGCCTCCAAACCAGGACCGCCCTTGCAGAAGCGTCTGCCGGAGGAAGTGAAATTAAACCGCCGGCAGGAGAGGAAGAGCGGGCAGGGCAAGGCAAGGCAGGCGGCGCTGCCTGCCGGTGAGACCCCGACTCTGGTTGCTATGGCTCCGGCTCGGCGGCCAGCAACCATAGACACACAGGCAGCAGCCTAGAGAGGCCACAGCCCGCCGCGCCTGCCGCCGTCAGCCGCCTTTCCGGCCAAGTATTTCCGGCTCCTCCTGGTACCGGAGGAGGAAGAAAATAAAGCTGGAGAACGGGCGCCGAGGCTGTCCTGCCCAGCTTCCTCCTCCCCCCCTCCCTTTATCCCTTCCCCCTCGGCACGACACCTCCGGGGTCGAAGCAGTGCCGCCGGCAGGTGAGGGATGGGCTGGAGCGAGGCCTTTGGGTCCCGGGGTCATGGTCGGGCCTGGCCGGCCCGGCGCGGGAGTCGCAGCAGCGGGGTTGTACCGCACCTCCCGCTCCGTCCGGTCCTACGTGTCACACCGCGGGAGTGGTCTCCGCTTCCCGAGGAATCCCTTGGCGCTGGCAGCGGGCAGCTGGGCCTGTCGGCGGAGCGGGGGGACCCCGCAGCCGGTAGCGGGGCCCACTGGGGGTTGCCCTCGGCCGCCTTGCCCTGTCTGTCGCCACAGGTGCTGACGGCTGGGGTCGGATGCGCGGGGTGGTTTACGGTCTGCCCATCTCCTTGCCTGTTTATGGCGAGATCTCCGCTTCGGGTGGTGGTGGGCACCCGGAGGGGATGGGCAGAAGGTGGCTTTCACGAGAGGGCGAGGGCACCTGTTTGTTAGTGGGGAAAGCAAACTTCAGATGCTGCATAAATTTCATGCCCCTGGGACTTACTCCACACCTTGACGATTACTAGTTTAAGCGTTTCAGTTTGTCTTTTTGTAGCTGGCTTTCTGTTCTTAAAACATGGAAACACCGTGGTGTTGTGTGACAAGCAGTTGTTACATTTGGTATTGTTTACAAACCAAAAGCAATTCTTCCGATGTTGCTTATAGTACATCTCCGATCTATCATTTTTCGCTGAAACCCCCTCATAGCCTTTCATATTGCATCCCCTGAACTGGATGTCATATCAGCGTCTAATGTGTTTTTTATGCTTGGTGGAACTGGTAACAAGGGGTTTGCCCTTGCTTCGTTATCTGACTGGCTTTGTTATCTTAAGTGTTGATTCTCTAGGAAAGATAACAGAAGGGGTTTTTTTCAGGGCTGGAGGAGGATGTCATTTGATCAGTGCAACTCTAAACGGCTGTCTGGCTCATATATATGTTTACGCATGTGTGTGTGTATGCACGCATGGTTAAAATGTAAGGAGTAGCTAATGCAGAAGAATATTAGATTGGTAAAACTGGAAGCTGAGGCAGTATCTTGATCAGCTGCTGTTTTCTGGTTTGGTAGTCATTGAAGCCATAATGGGAGCCCATGCCTTAGTTAATGCAGAGGCAAGCAGAGTGTTAAGGCATTCAGGGGCAGGTTGACCTAGAGCAGGGAATGTGGAAGTTAGTGGCAGCCCAGTTCATCAGTCCTTGCCTCCATCACGTCTTGTAACTTTCAAGCATAATTAGATCATGCAAGTGGAGCAGCCAGGGAATTCAGGAGCATAAGGAGGAAACTGTGGTGTCATTGGAGCAGAAACTGTTTGATACAGTTCTTTAAATTATTCTTAAAAACCAGTTAATAAGAATTAGTGATAAGTGTTCATAGAAATTGAAATTAAGGAAATGTGTTATTGTTATTTTCCACCAGCACTTGCATTTAGTGTGGTGTTACAAAAACATTCATTGTTTGCCTATGCAGTGGAATAATAAAAGTGTAATTAACTTTATTTGGACAAAAGATATCTTGCTTTTGCTTTATTGGCAATTAATTTTAAGAGAAGAACGTAAGTGAAGAAGCCAGTGCATCCTGCTCAGAAAAGCAGGTGTAATTGATGAGGATCCCATGGTCCTCGTAAGTCATTTACTTAAGTAATGGAACTATGTGAAGAATAAATCCGTTATTCAAAGCAAATTTATTGATGAGTTTTAATTCATATTTGCATGGATAAGCAAATAAGAATTTGCCTTTTTTTATGAAAAGTCCACATACATGCTCTTATAACCACTAACTATAATTGGTTAAATGTCTCTGAAGCCGTTATCCTGAAGGAGACTTGTTGTTTATAAGTTTTTGCTTTGCTTTCCATTTTACTTGGTACTTTAAAGAAATTATACATATAAATCCTCAAAACTTTAAAATTGTTCACTTTTAGTTATGGAGGGCTATAATTGAGGCTGTAGTCAGCTATGCATTTGAAGTGACTTTGCCATGGGGGGAGATTTTCAGTCTGTTCTGTCCCTCTGTTTTACTCTGGTACAATAGTCATCTGGAGTTGCAGGATTGGTCTAGTGGGAAAAAACAGAAAATCCAGAGGGACACAAGTGATGAGAACAAGGTTTCGGGCTTAGATTCGTGTCAGAATATGGATCAGGCATGTTTTTTCCAAATAGGAGATCTTTGATTTGTTGTAATTGCAGGTGATGGTAACAAATGTCCCAATACACTGAACACCTATTATGTTTTAAATACATGGCTGCTTTAGTGAAAAGGTAATTGATAATGCAGAATTCACACTGCATTGAAGATCAGCGAGCTCTTATAAAGAGTTTCTGTAATACCTGCAAGAGCACTGAGATACAAAAGTCTCTATGCATTTTTGTAATGGAACCTTAAATATAATAGGCAATACATGTATGTAGATACCATGTTTGCACAATTTCACATGAGTATCTTGCCTTCTGAATCTTTGTAAACGTGTAGAAATTTTTTACCCTTACATCCAGCATGTGATGTTTACCTGCCCTTTTTCTTTTGCCACTGAAGCAGTCATCAGCAAATTCTGTGGTTAAACTAGAACATGCAGTTAAACTTATAACAAAAGCCACCTTTGATCTACAGTTTTTCCATTCTCATATTCTAAAGTTGGTCAGTGTGATCCTGCAGAGCTATGTTGAAAGTGTTGCTACTGCTCGTGGGAGAAGAATACGATACAAAAAATTGTGTGTGTGTGGATGTTGTAACACAAATAGTGAATTAATTTGGATTTTACGGACTTAATTGTCATGTGTGCTTCTGCAAGGGTTTATGACATGATTTGTGCCTTGTTGTTAAGAGTTCTTAAGGCAATCAAGAAAATCTTTTTTGCTGTTTATTTCATAGTTTTAAACAGTGTTACCATGGTATGTAAGTTTATGAGGTACAAACATAAGTCCAGGATCACTAATGTGGTAAAACAGGTACAAATTGTCTTAACCAAGACTGCACTACAAGATGAATTGAGCTTCTTGTTTAACCAGCAAAGCAAAGAAATGGCACTCATCTAGTCTATAATAGAGATGTGTTAACTGATCGGAAATAAGCTGTTGAGCATGTAGGTTGTTTTCAACCACAAGCTGAGTTTGGACAGGACTCTGTGTGAAAACAGCACATCTGCTGTGCAGTCTTACCTATTCAAAAGAATTACAGAAAATTAAGACAGATACATAAAGAAATTATACTTGTTTTTTAATTACTTCAAGGGATTCTGTATTGGTTGGAGAAAAATCCAACTTTATTCAGTGGTATCCCTGAATGAATTGTTTTTCTGGGGAAAAAATGTCTTGTCTTGTGTGTTTGGTTTTCCAAAGTAAAGTAATAGGTTATCTGGTGTACTATTATCTAGATGATCTAGATGATTCAGTTTCTCAGCCTTTGTGTCCTTATTTCCCTTGTCATGTGAGCTGCTTACCTTATTAATTATTTGCTGTAATTGAAATGTTTTATAGCTTAGGAAACACAATATCAATAAAAATAATGATCTTGTCATAGTTTTTCCTAATCTGGTATGTGGCTGAGCATGTATAAAGTGGTGCAAAACTTAATGAAGCCATGTGTGAATTATGCTTAATTCTGATAGACTGGTCAATTTTTGATGATTGGTTGTCTCCTCCTCTCAAACAGCTGAGTGAGTTACAGTGTCACCTGTAGTTACCAGCTATTTGAAATGAAATTTGGCTTCTTATTGAAGCTCTTTTAGGCACATAACTTATCTTTCATGATCACTGTTCTCATAGAGCTGATTTCTTGCATGTGTGCTCAATGTTACTGACTTTCTTTGCCTTGTGTTGGTGAGGGGGTTAGTTTTTTGAGAATAAAATGAAAGGGATTGTATTTCTAGTTAGTTGTAACAGACTTAATTTACTAGGTTCCAGTGGCTTAGCATGAATATAAACTCTCAGTGTTTGGGTAAATCTCATGTCTTAATAAAATTGTGATCTTTGTAATGGTAGGATACAATTAATGTATTGTTGCAGGTGACGGTAAATATCAGCTGAAGAACCTTGTTTGACTTCCTGGCTTTTATGTTGCAAGCTGTCTGTGTGGGGAACGTTGCTTTGCCAGTGGAACCTTGTGCTAGACTGTATTCTTAGTCTTGGTTAGATTTTGGAGAGCTAAAGACCTGTTCACCATCAAAAGAGGGAGGTTTCTGTTTGTCTTAGAAGAACTTGTAAAATAAATGCTTTCTGAAAGTCTGCTTTGGTTTCTGTAAGGTGCAACATCCAGCTCCTTTCAGATCTATCAATGCATACCAAACCTATCTTATGTTCAGGTATGCCAGAAAACAGCAGTGAATCCACAACACTTGATGAGTGTCATCCAACTGCAGAAGAGGTTCAGTCTGACCAAGATGATCATTATATTAGTGTGCAATCAACCATTCCCAGCAACAGTTTCAGGCCAAAACTTCTCACATACGGAGCACAGGGAAGTTAGTATGTGGATATGAGTCCATGCACATTATCTTGAATGGGTGGGGTTGCTTTTGAGACACTATGAAGAACAATTAGTTCATAACAAAGGATTACTTCAACCCATAGTTTATTGGTGTGCTGCAGTATTTGCTTTGTAAGTTGAATAGATTTAGGTGTGGTAGAGTCTGAAATATGCAAGTACTATAGGAAGAAAGGACTGATATTTAAAAGGCGGCAGTCTTTGTGCAACTTCGCTGTAATAAGGCATTGGATCTGCTGCTAGAATGG
>JAVHNF010070128.1:16008-45364 GCA_034783455.1 Micropsitta finschii | reverse complement strand
GTGGCAGTCCACTTGAAACACACATGTTCTGCTCACTGTTCTGCTGTTCAGCACAGTGCCTTTTGAGAGTTTCTGTTAATTTCGTGTTTTAGGTGGGAAAGCAAATAGTGACATGAAAGTTTGTTGCTGGGTTTGAAACCTCTCTGTGCGCAGGCATAATTGGTGTTTTGTGCATTTCTTTTGGATAATTCAGGGATGCCTTTTCCATTCTATAAAGTAAATTGCCTATGTCTTTTCTCCCACAATTGGCAATGAAGAAACATGGCTGGTTTCCATACTTTTTGCATGTAAACAGCAAAATCTGTACTTACAATCGCAACTCTGAATGAATCAGCAGTAACTAGAAGTATACAGTTTTAACCATGAATGTAAAATATAAGGAAACTCAAGCACATATGTTATAAAATGCACTAAGTACACTGGAAAAAATATAGTCACCCAGATTCCTAGTATAAATCAGCATATCTTCATTATTTGCAACAATGCTGGTTCAGCCTATCTCACCTCATAGTATGAGCTCTAAAATATTTGTTGAGAGTACACTTTGGCCCCTGTTGGATCAGCATTTTCAGAATGTATTTTCTAATGTGAGAAGAGAGTAACACTGCTTTACACAGGCGTTGATATGTACCCTTTAATGAAAGGAAAACACAGTATTCTCTTAGACTGAGATTTCTAGGAGATATTATGCCTGAATAACTAAAGGAAGTGAGAGGGAGGCATCCAAATTGTAAGCAAACCTGCATTCTGAAGGGCTTTGTTACTGCTAATCTGATGAGAAATGTAAATTATAATATCCTAGAATTGATTCCTAAATTATATGAATGCCAGCATGAAAATATGAAGCTTTGTTGGTCTTAAGGGTTTGGCTGCAGAGGCTAAATTAATCTTTGCAAGTGCAACAGTAAAATGTAAATCTTCTGAGGGAGGCCTTGCAATTCCTAGAAGACAGCTTAATGCTTGCTTGTTTGTTTTATTTTCCTGGGACTATAAAATTTTAGTGTTTGCAAGAGAATTTTTGGTTTTGGTAGATAAATAACTGAGCGTTGGTCAGATTCACACAGGAGAGAAACTACAGATTTTTTCCTTTCTTTGATCTGAGGGCTGGCTTAAGTCTGCTCAGATCCCGTCTCACTTCAATTCATTTGATGACTGTTTTCAGCAAGCCCATTCTGAAGCTGAGGGCAGGTACAAGTCAGTGATATAGTCATATCAAACGGTCTCCACAAGCCAGATTCGGAAGGTCACAACATAGCAGTGACTCTGCTGGCTGTCTACTTCCTTAGGAGTCTTCTAAACCGTGGAAAAGAAGAAGCAGAATAAACAATCTTCTGTTTTCCACCTGCCCGTACATAGATAATTAGTCTTAGAAAAAAATGTTTGTGATCTGAAATACATGTTGTGGAGAAATCTGGAGAGGGACTTTTTACAGGGACATGTAGTGATAGCGCAAGTGGGAATGGCTTTAAACTGGAAGAGGGCAGATTTAGATATTAGGAAGAAGAGTTTTACTGTGACAGTGGTGAGGCGCTAACACAGGTTGCCCAGAGAAACTGTGGCTGCCCCATACCTGGCAGTGTTCAAGGCCATATTGGGCAGAGCTTTAAGCAACCTGGTCTAATGGAAGGTGTCCCTGCGCATGGCAGAGAGTTGGAACTGGATGATCTTTAAGGTCATTTCCAACACAAACCTTTCTATGATTGTATGAAGTTCTTTTCAGTCCATGGACCATTTCAAAAGCATCTGTGAGATATAACTGCTTGATAGTAGGCTTAAATTTTCTGTAAATGATTTACACCATCTCTAGTTAGTACTCTACAAATCAAAAAGTGTTGTAAACTTCCATAGAGAGGCTTTGGGATGTATGGAAGGGGAAATCTGCAGCACAGAGCTGTTGTTCACACATGACTTGGGTTGCAGATACACAAACAGAAGCTCTATTCTGAACAGCTATGGCAGAACAGTTTGAAAAAAATAACCTGAAGGTTTGATAATATTGCAAATATTCATCTCTTGAGAAATAAGGATAAAAAAGGAATAAACCAAATAATTTTCTTTGGGTTATTTTATTCCCTCTAAGCAGAAGCAAACAATTTATTCTCTAGAGCACTGAAAGGTTAGTCACTTGGAAAAAAAATGAAGATGTGAAGAACAGCTAAATAAATAGAGCTAAAAATGTTAAATGCCTGGGGATAAAGAAGATAACAAAGCAAATACTTCTGTGTTTTTCAAATTGATGGGTAGTGTGTCTTTGTGAAGAAAAGTGTATTAGTTTAAATAATACATTATCTTTTGTGTAATGGGAATTGTCACTGGATGAAAAGGAAAAAAAATCAATTTAGATGCTGTGAAAAACTGTGGCCAATATTTGGCTTTTTAGTGATCCACTACAATTCAGCAGACTGAGTTCCCCTGCTGTTGGAAGGCACTCTCCCACGTGTGCCCAGCAACAGGCAGCACCAGCTAAACTCTTCCCAGAACTGCCAAACCGTGAGAGTCCTTCATGAGAGGACACTCAGGAGGTTAATGGTAGAGTGTATTCAAAGGTTATTATACAATGCCATTCCTCACCATCTCACTGGGGTAGGAAAAGTAATTGGATCATTACACATAGAAATCTGTTTCAAAAAATACCTTTTCTCTCCATGGCAGCCTTGTCTGGGTCTTTCCTGAAATGTTAAAAGGAATGATTTTTGAAACTTGCTCAGAAATCCCCAGGGTAGATTTTTATCTGAACGTTGCAAAAGCATCAGCTGGAGACATTTAACATGTAGTATTTCATCTGTAACTTAAGGGCAAAGGGCAAATGAAGACATTTTCAAGGTATATAATAAATTTCCTGTTATCTAATCTCAAATGTCTCTTGAGTAGATTACTGTAGTTGCTGAAGCTTTTGCTAGTGCTGGACACGGAAAATCAGTATGTATTTCACGCATTTTGGATATGGGACCCATTAATGATACAGTGTTTTTAAATTCTGGTTGATCATTTCAGGAAGATGATGTTCCAGTTTCTCTAGCAAAAAATTGCCTGGTATTAGAGCCTTGTGATTTACGATATGCACTTGCTGTTGGTATTGAACAGTCTGGAGATTTGAGGGGGTTTATTTAAAAACAAAACTAAAAAAAAAGATTGCTTTTTAACTACTTTCTTTGTGCTATTTTTTTTTTGTGCTGCTCTCAGTCTCTATGACTCCCATGCCCAAAACACATAAAAATTTGGAGAAGCATGTTTGCAGGAGTGCAAAATTGACCTCTGTGTTCTGCTAATTTTGTCACTTTCTAATCTACAGTTAAATGATGGCAAAAGGCGTCCTTAGTTGTAAATACAAATTTAATGAAAGAAGTTCTAAATCATGTTCTGATTATACACTCAAATCTGCTTTATAAGACTTGTTCCTGCTACACATTGTAGTCTGCTTTCATTCACTTAATTCTTACAAACCACTTAGTATTCCTACAAACCAGTTAGTGTTCCTGCAATCCAAGCTGATTCCAAGACACACAGAAAGAGAACGGAGGTTTGGCTGCAGGCCACTACATGGCTGACAATGAAGCCATTTGAACAGAAAGATGCTTTTTCACATGCTGCACTTTGTGATGGAAACCAGAATTGTTGCTTAAATGGCCTGACCCTTTTCACAATTGGGCCCAATTTGGTTAATTTTGTCAAGGACTGTAGATCCTAGGACAGCGTGTCCTCCTGATTTGGTAAATGACCTGCCCTATATTTTAGAGGTTTCAGAGCAACATTTTATTAAAAAGCATACATTCTGTATAATGTAACAACAGAACTGAGGCCAGTCCTGGCTCCCAAGGGGAATTATCTACACTAGCTAAGAGTTATTTTCCCTCTACACTGTGTAACTGTTTTTTTTATTAAACTTATTAAAACCACTTTAAGCTTTGATGTTCTGCAGCTTTTTGGCTGATGTTTTCATCAGATGTTATTCGTCCTCCTAAAGAATATATTCCTTCAGAGAAGATAGTGACACTACTTAATACTTTGTTCTTGTTTAAGTGCATTTAGAATGCATCAAAGTGGCAGACCTGGAGATGATAGTCTGCTATCCACTTTATCCACAGGACAGAAAAGGACAGAAAAGACAAAAACTAGTCTTAGTTTTTCCTAGTACCTGTGAGATGGTGGTTTGTTCTTTATATTCATGCTTATATATATGTAAGTCCTTCTTACACCCTCCTTATCTGGAATCTTGACTGATGTCTTCTCTTAGCATCAGCTTAATGACATATTGCTATGAATATCCTTGTATCTATTCTTGCTGTAAAAGTTTATCAGACAAATAGGTTTCGTACAGGAAAGAACCTAATCACAGAAGATGATTCCTTTCATTCTTCTGTGGGCAGGTGTAAAGGAGAGGATTCTAAGGATCTGACTTCAAAGTAGTTCCTGGTAAAGAAATCTGATATTCTGTGAGGCAAGGGTTTTCTACATTGAGCACCAAGATCTTTTTGGAAGCAGTATGAATAGAGGAAATTATTTCAATGATAAGATAAAAGTTTAGGCGTCATTGAAAACCATTTGTCTGAATCTTAAGACCATCTTATGAAGAAATTCTGAATAGTCTTCATTTTAAAACCAACAAATGCAACTTCTTGCTTTGGAGATATGCATAAAATTTCTAGGTTTTGTAGTTGTTGTGAGGATGATGTTGCAAATCTCCACATACAAATACCAAGGCATTCATTGTTTCTTCAGGCCAAAGGACACAATATTTTTGGTGGAAGACTTCAAATGTGCTGCGGAGGTTTATGGCTGGTGAAAGAAATTGGATTTAGGTTGCCAAAGAACAAAGTCCATGTTTAAGTGTACAAAATACACTGGTCTTGTGGTTAGATATCATATTTTCTTTTTCTAAGCCAAAACTGGCTATGTGCTTGTTCATTGTCTCTTTTACAATTACAGATAACTAATAATTAAAATGGGCAGCTGTGTACTGTAGCACCTTTTTTTTTTTTTTTTTAGCGCATCAGATACTTTTCAGGTGGGATAGATTCCACAACAGACTTCACTCCTCTTTAAAGCACTGGTAGTAATACAGCAGCTTTGTAGGTTTAGAGTAGTATTTTCCACTGCCCTTACTGCATGAAACAGTGCTGCATTATCACTTCCAGACATATAACAAGTATATCTTGACTACAATCAGTTTTCTCATCTCTGCCATTTTCTAACAGATAGAGGGTTCCACAGCCTTCTTTCCGTCATGGTTAGAAACTTTCTTCTTATATCTGTCCCAAAAATGCATATGACCACCATAAGCTCATTTATTCTTAAGACAATACGGGTTTATAGTTCTTCTTTAGTGTTTAATCCAGCAGATATATCTAGAGGCATTAAGTTTATTCCCTTTGGCCTTCAGTTTTTCAATTCTATATTATTCCAGCTTCTTTTCTGTCTTACTATATGAATAGACTGTGTATCACTTCTATCTGTCCTAATAGCTGTTGCACTGCTCTAGCCTTGCACTGGCATTGTTTTAAAAATTATTGCCCAGAAAGCCAAGTTATTTCGGGTTATTATTTTAAATTTTGTGTTTTCAACATAAGCAAACGTTTTTGTGGGGTGTGTGAACTGAGAAGTGGACAACAAAGGATTACCAGTCCTAAACTGGACTCACTAATCTGAACAAGGGAGTGGATCTGAGGGAAGCTGAGGGGACAGAGGGACTCTCTAGAAGCTAAGGAAAAAGCAGGTAATACTTCAGGTGCAGTAGAGGTGCTGCTAAACTGTGATGCTGGAAAGCAGCTGTCCTGGGAGGTGGGTGGGTTTGCGTGTGTGTGTGTGTCAGAGAGAAGGTATCTGAGTGACCCGAAGCAAAGCCAGAAAATTGAACAAAGGTTGCTTTCTGGTTGGAGTTTTTTCCAGAGCTGAGCTATGACCCCAGAAAATATGAACCTCTTACATTTTGTGGAGTCACTCTATAAGGGTTATTGTGGAATGAGAGAGTAATGTGATGGGACAAAATGACTATGCAAGATAGCTTTTAATGTCTAGTATACTTTTAAAAATTGAAGTACACTCAAAACAACACATCTTAGAGGTTCCTGGTGGGTAGCAGAACTGAAACTGAGCATAAAGAATTATCCGGTGTTGATTTTTAAGAAGTCAAAATGTGCTGCATTTTTTCTTAAGAGTAACTCTAAAAAGAATCAAAACGTGTTTGATTGATTCTAGTGTTAGTCTGTAGTGTTACAGCCAAATTCTAACTCTGGCTATTAACATCTGCATTTTCCCTGTAACCTGCACTAGAAGAAACAAACTTCCCAATTTGTCTTTAAGATCTTGTGGGCCCTCTTGAACTCTGCCGTATAATGTGCCAAAGGCACATTGCTGAGGAATGATTGATGTAATTAGTCCATGTTGCTTTGAGATGGGGGAGGAGATCTTTGGAAGTACAAGCATTATGTAAAACGTTATATGGTATTTTCTTGTCCTCAGAGTAAAAAATTTCCTTAAGGATTATTTATGTTTAGACCATTTGTAAATCTACCATTTAATTACCAGTATGTGATAAATTTGATCATGTTCTAGACTTCGTCTGTTCTGTGGCTGTTTGTATTTCTGTCATCTATTTTGACTTATATTCCTATTACAAAAATATAACCGAATTTACATATAGGTACCTACTTTTCTTAATTATGAGAGCTGCTGCTGCTTGTAAACAGATTGTTTTAATGGTTTCAAGTAAGATCTAGAGTTCCAACAAACACAAACCACAGTTTTGTGTATTTGTATTTTTCTTCAGGATAGACTTCATAGGAGACAGCATTCAGGTAACTCTGGAAATGAATACCAGCATCTAAGTAACAAAAGCTGGGTATGAAGTGGCTGGTTATACTGACCTAAATTCATAATTAACAACTCTCCATTTAACAAAAATTATACTGGGCCTTTATCTTGACTTAGTTCTTCTAAATTGCTCTGTGGAATAAAAAAGAATTGTAAGCTATAAGGAATTCATGGAGGCAAATTCTTAGCCTTCACAAGAGATAATAAATGGATATAAATTGGGGCAAATAGCAAGAAATTTAGCTAATCCTCTGCCTCTTTCTCCCCTCCAGCCACTGCCCAGCTCTTCAGACTCTTTTTCCTGGCACTGCAACTGAAGGTGCATCTTGGTCTTCTGCAAATGCATTCTAGATATGATATGAAATTAGTATGCTAGAAAAGAAACAGACTGAATGAATGTGAAGCTCAGAAGTGTTGCCTGACTTCTGGCAGCTGTTGGACCTGCCCATAAACCATGCAGGCATCTGTGTGATGTCAGCTCTTTCCCTCTGTCAGCAGTGGGTGCAGAACACATGGGAGGTGTTTCAACATCCATGTGCCTGTTTCTCACAGCCCCAGTTGCTGTAGAGTTCATGTTGAGTGTCTCCGCAGAGTATGCACCAGGTGTATTTTCTGATGCTTACCTTTTAGGATGACACTGTCTGGGGATTCTTCTCTACCCACACTGCTGTTTCCGATCTGAAAACACTAACAGCCCTCAAACATTTGACCTTTTCTGCTTTTCATTTCTGAAGAGCTAACAACAAATACTTCTCTCATCTAAATACTTCTTTTCCAAGAATCTGTCTTCTTTTTTTCCAAAGAAAATAAACTGTCTTCTTACTTTATAAACTGCTCATAATTCTGACTGGTGTTCTTCTGAACTCTATATTTGTCCTTTTCTCTAAGAACACATTTCAAACTGGATGTTGCCTTAGCCAAGCCATATCCCACCAGTATCAACTAGGGTAAAAGAATAACCCCTTTCTCATATGTTTATTAGTATACCCTGGAGTGTCATGTTGAGATTTGCCTTTTTTGTGACAACTTATCTGCTTTGAATTGTTTAGTTCACTATAACACCAAAATTATTTTTTGCTTTATGGCTCCTAATAAATTATCTCCCCCTGCTTCATCTGTGCTTCTATCTCCTTCTGAAGTATAGCTTTTTGTCTCTGTGGCCTTCCAACACAGACCATTTCTAGACTATCTGTCTGAGATACCAGTACTGTGTTGATCATCCTCTTTAAAGCTATTAAAAAACTATTGTCTGTTTTCTCTCTAAATGTGCACCTCTTTTGTTATTCAAAGTACTAAATAATGGTAAACATGCAAACTCTTCCTCCCATGGGACATCTAAGGACAAATCATGTTTGCGTGCCTTTAGGATGAGGCGTATACGGTAACATTGTCCAAATCTTTCCACTTGCTTACACAATTCTTCTTGATATTCTTATAAAGGCTTGCCACAAACAGGCTATAGCTACACTTGCCCCTTTCCATGGCAGGAAGAAAGATGTATGAAACTTCATTAAGACATAATAATGTGTCATGAGTCATAATAATGACATAATACAGAAATAGAAATAAATTCTGGTAACAGGGAACAGGGAAAGGGGAGAAGCTTAATTTAAGCTTTGTCTTAGAAGCTGTTTTTTTATTGTGCATTTTTGGTTTGGTGATTTCATTTTTGTAAGAGTTAGGATATGTGAAACAAAGTTATTAAAACTTAATGGAAGAAAATCAGATTACTGTGGATAATTTACTCTTTATGCAAACTTGTAGTTCAATATTTAATATCTCCTGTTTTCTGCTAGATTTGCCAATAATTTTGTGAGTAATGGTAACACATAAGCACATGCTTGCAGCAGAGAGGTTGCACCAAGCAATGTTTTCTTGCTCCCTATGTAGAAATCATTTCTACATTTCCAGGAATTTCTTTTGGACAGTTCACTTATTTTCTTGTTAGAGATACAGAAAACAGTTCTATAGTGTTTTAATGAGACCCTTACCTGAATGAATTCCTACTGCCTTCAGGATATTAGTAAACTATGAGACCTTACTGATTTTATACCAGAGTCCATCAGCTGTGTGTTGAAGGCTGGTTTCTTCTGATTCCTCAATAGTCAACATAAACAATATTCACAGCAGCAGTGAATGGAGTTAGAGTGACCATCTCTAAGTCCATGTAAGTGAAATCATTATTTATCTATCAGAATTTTTACCAAATTAGCTGTAACTTTTGAGATCATAGCTGAAGGAAAAGAAATGTGAGTTAATGTATTCTGCCTTTCTAGAATGATTGTGACTGAAATCAAAAAGTTCAGACTTATATTTGACCAAAGAGGAACAAGCTTAATTTCATTGAATTAGAAAACTGGAGTTATTTAATTAATTCAAAATACTCATTCTCAACTGTTAAAAATCCTTCAAATAAAACCGTAACTATTCTTTTACCTAATCCAGTTTTTAAAAAAGGAAAAGCTCAAATACCTTAAACTTCACCTCCATTTCTGCTTTAACTGAAATTTAATGAGATCTCCCTGTCTATGGAAATTGTATTCTTCCCTCAGGGAAACTAAAAAGCAAGCGTTAGCATTTCATCTTGTTTGCTAATCATCAGTCATCAAGCAGTAGTTTTTTCTCTAGCTGCTTAATTCTAAGCTTCACACTCAATATGCTGAACCTCATAGTAAGAAAGTCCAGGTAATTTAATGTTACTTTTATAATTTTTGTGTGGTTGGCAATTTAATAACTAAAATAATCACATAAGAATTCTTGCAGTTAACGTCTCAGATAAAAAACTTTCCATTCTTTAATGGATTTAGAGGGCAGTGTGTTTTCTTGCACTTTGTCAAACTTCTCAGAGCAACACTACTTCATTTTCAAGAATCTTAAACCACGAGAATGCCATCATCTGCTTTCTTTCAAAACCATTTTATGGGGTTTTAGCACAGAAGACAGTTTCTTGGAAAACTGAATATGCAGTTTTAGCCTAATTTACCCTGTGAATGTTAGGGTCCAGTTTGAGCTACATTATGGTTAATGGTGACTGTTATCTATTACCTTTGAAGGAGATTTGATCTTCTTGCCCCATATCTACTCTTTTCTTCCCCCCAGAGAGAAGGGCTATGGGTGTATATATATATACGGCATTAATGTCCTGCTTATGTGAATTATGTTCAGAATTTTTCTGCGTGTCTACGTATTACATAGTTCACTTGCTTAAGACTGAAAATGCAGTTCTTGCATCCATTGCCTATCCTGTGTCATGAAATAAAACAGAATTTCCTTCCACTGGAAAATAAGTAGCTCTTTTATTGTGATTAATTGGTAGCAATGGAGCTACTACTGAATATTGTGCATTGTTAAATAATACAATGTTGTTATTAGAGGTTTTAGCATAGTTTCTCCAAAACCAACATACTGCATGATTCCATTTGTATAGGAGCTCCCTCACATTCTTGAAATGGAGGAAATATGATGCTATTTTGGTTTATTTCAGCAATTATGCCAAGATCTGAAAGAGTTCTCTGAAAACAGCATTTCCAAAAGGATTTGCTATTCGCAGCAAGTCACACTCTTCCCAGCATGTTTTGACATGCCATTGGGTAAACAACTAAATCAATACATTGTATGAAGATTAAAATCTTCTGAAGCAGTTGCTCAACAAATGGTATGGCTCAAGCAGACAGTTTGATCCCTAGCTGTACAGGAGAGCAGTGTTCTGTACAGTAAAACTAATAAAAATAGGAAACAGCTAGAGACTGTAGTAACAGGTATGTTACAAAATCAGTCAGGGAAGCATATGTCATTGTTAAAAGTGACTGGGCAATTTCTACTGCAACGTGGAGGATCAGCTCCTCCAAATCAGTGAAGCCATCCTGCCCACCAGGCATAGTGCCACCTGGCTGGAAATGCCAGCTGCACTCATCAGTATCTATTTTCTTTTGTCATCCACTAAAGGTTGTCAAGAATTTTTTACATAGATCTCAGTAATTTGAAGATCACAAATCTGAATACAGTTGTGCTGGATTTATTTACTTATTTAGTGTTATCCCATTGTTTCCACATTAAAGATTTCCAAAGCCATTTATGCAGAGAACAAAAAAAAAGGTGTGTTCCTTGTGCTTATGAGGTTCCACATATTGCTCTCCTGTCCTTTTTAGAAGAGGCCAGCCTGTTTCTCTGGGTGCAGTTGGTTTGTTCTGTGCGTTGGCATAAGGGAAATAAAACCATCATCCTTCTTCATTTTTATTTTCTTTGGGACTGAAATCCATTTTTGTTTTACATGTACATCACAATGGATGTGAGAAACAGGAACTGAAACATAGGCTGCGTTTTAAAATCCATTCGCTACTTTTTATTTTAATGTGTGATTTCTGAATACTTGGACTCTGAGTAGTGGAAGGAACAAAAGGTGTTAAACTGTAAAACTGAACTAGTGTTCAGTCTGTGATGTTTCCTCAATGGGGGCAGTGTAGGGGAAGGTTCTCATCTCCTCTCTGGTGACCATCAACAGGACACAAGGAAATGATCTGAAACTACATCGGGGAAGTTCAGATTGAATATTGGGAAAAGGTTCTTCACTTGAGAAGGTGTTTGGTCACTGGAACAGGTTCCCCAAGGAAGTGGTCATAACATCAACCCTGCCACAGTCCAAGGAGTATTTGGAAGATGTTCTTAGCTGGATAATTTAGCTTTAGGTAGTCCTGCGATGAGCAGGGTGTTGGACTCCATCAGCCTTATATCTCCCTTCCAAATTGAGATATTCTGTGATTCTGTATCTCACAAATAATTATAAGGCAAAATGAGTGTAGGAGAACCCTAGTAAATTACTAAAAACAGCTGAGAAAGAAAATGTCCCAGGTTTCTATCCTAAATTATAATTCTCTGATTTTCTTTTACAACTACCATTGCACCAAGGTGGTGGTCATTTAAAAAAAGAAATTTAGAAAGTAATAACTTGGCTATAAATTCTAAGATGAGCTCTTTCATCAAGAATTCTTCTTTATTTAGACATGTATCCTTGATATAGATGTCTTTCTTTTCCTGAACATTACTCTTTCACAAAACTATGGCTTTATAACTCTGCTGCAGTACATCCTAAGGATCGCTGCTGACAGCATCATGAGTACAGCATTTCCCACTGTTGCCACTTTACTGACACTCAGGATTTGTAAATCAATTATACAGGGACATGTCAAGATTGAAGCAAATAAATCATTCCTTGATAGGCTTTGAGGATAATTTAAGAATTTTATTTATTTATGAGTTATATGATTAAATTTTGAGGGATTCAAAAATTAATCATTCCTTACTCGCAAGGAAAAAAACCATAAAGACATACAAAATATCTGTACATGTTCCCCACATCGTTTGCCTTATCAGTTCTGATCATCTGAGACAGTTCAGTCATCAGAATTCTCTTCTTCCATCTGTGAACTGACAGAGACTCCCTTATCTTCCTGCAGCTGCAGTCTCTTGTCTGGTTCTACAGCTGTCTGTTGCAAAAATTATGCCTTGCTCTTTCATTCCCTCCCTAAGCATTTGAAAATAACGGCTTTCCAAGTATTTAAAAACTTGAGATCCTCGAAATAATAGGACTTGAAATCCTGAATTAGCAGGCATCCTATTTGTCCTGTTTCCAAGGAAATACCATTGTTTTCTAAAGTCAGAGTAGACTGAACTGGTTTTCCTAATCCCAGTCATTCTGTTGTTCACATATATCCTTTTGACAAATGCCAGAGCCTTGGTGACCTTTCTCTTTCCCTGGTCTGAAAGAGATGTGACAACAAATGGTTGACTTGATATGTATTAAGAAATAATGTATTCAAAAGGCTAACAGTTTAATATCCTCAAACAATTGATAAACTGCACACAGGTATTCTTTTTTACTGGGAACTCCTACATATTAACTGTTTAGTTATTTTTAAAGGGTATTCTGTTATCATGAGGAAAGAAACAGTTTTATTCCATGTTTAACTTGATTTTACAGTGAATTATCTGGGAAGAGACAATCAGGAGTTCTAAGTCCCTGCAAAAGAAAATGAGAAAAGATATTAAAATCATGTCTACAGCCTTTTAATGAGTAGATATAAATGTGCTAATCACTCTAGCTCCAAAACTATGAAAGCAAAGGCACATCAAGTAGCAAAGGTCCATAGGGCCTAGATAAAAATCCTTTTCAAATATTCTGTTAGTCTATGTATATAAATTTACATTCTTAAATAGGATTAGATATGCACAAGGAAAATAGATTCAGCTCTAGGTTATTACTATGAAATATTGTGGCACATCTATTAATAGAAAGTAATTTTGATATCTATTTATCAGTACCCAAATACGTCAACTTTAACATAGCAGTAAACTGCATGGTTTAGTGGTTGTGGAGGGACTTGTTTTGTTTTTCTTTGCATCTTGGGGTGCTTTTGCAGCATATAGGTGAATACTGGACTTCAAGAGAGCAGCCCTGAGGAGAAAGACTGGGGGTGTTGGGTGAGGAGCAGCTCCCCATGACCTGGCTTCAATGTGTGCTTGAGCCCAGAACCCCCCCATGTGCTGGGCTGCATCAAAAGAAGCATGACGAGCAGGTCAAGGGAGGTGATTCTCACCCTCTGCTCTGTTCTGTGACCCCATGTGGAGTACTGCGCTCAGTTCTGGGGTCCCCAACATAATAAGGTCATGGACCTGTTGAAGTCCAGCCACAAAGATGAGCAGGAGGCTTGAGCACCTCTCTTACAAAGACAGGCAGAGAGAGGTGGGCTTGCTCAGCCTGGGAAGAGAAGGCAGGCTCTGTAGAGACCTTATAGCAGCCTTCTAGTACGTAAAGGGGGCCTTCAAGAGATCTGGAGAGAAACTTTACAAGGGTGGGTAATGATAGTACAAGGAAGAATGAATTTAAACTGAAGGATGGTAGGTTTAGATTAGATATTATGAATAAATTCTTTACTATGAGGGTGGTCAGACACTGGAACAAGTTGCCCAGGGAAGCGTTGCTTCCTGGAAGTGTTCAAGACCAGGTTGGACAGGGCTTTGAGCAACCTGGTCTACTGGGAGGTTTCCCTGCCCATGGCAGGGGGGTTTGGAACTAGATGATCTTTAAGGTCCCTTCCAACTCAAACCATCCTATGATTATATCTTAATATTCAGGTTACCCATGACAAATATATGAAAGAGATCCCTCTGCCACACTCACTTTAACTTTTTTAATTAGCTTTTTTCTGTGGCTTCCTGATTTGATCAGAATTCCTTCCAACACTAGATCTCCAATGCCCTGATAATCCTACAAATGCATCTGCATTGCAGTAATAGGAAGAATCTTTCTTTGCAGCTAAGTGCTACTTGAAAAATGAAGTTATACACACCTGAGATACGCGTTATAGTAAACCTGAGGATAATGAATTCATCCACTTATCACAAGTGCCTTTGAAGAACTTTGATGTAATAAGGATCTAACAGCTTAGTTTTGTTGCCTTTTGTTCTGCTATAAATATTCAATCTCTTTTCATTTTGTAGTCAGAGGCAAAATGGTATGTCTTGTCTTCCAGTCAGAATAGTATTTTTCTACTCTGAATAGAAAAGCTCCCAAATTATCTACAGAATTATTAGCATGTGGCTTTTTCAACAGTGTCTGTAACAACACAGCTGGTTTGGTCATGAGAGCAGCCTCCTCTTTGCTTTCGGGTTTTGATGAAATTGCATGAGAAGACTCTTCAGGAATTTCTTTTAATTCATATGTAGGGAATGCCAGAAGCAAATTAACTTCAGTCAGTCTTGGTGCATGATCTCAAAACCTCCCGAAAGTGATCCTCAAAGATAAGAAAGAATCATGCTCTGTAGCTGAAGACCAGCTTTGAAAAACTCTTTACTGTGTTTTTTTATACCATTTTAAATATTTTGCCTTTGTATTCCTTTTGACAATAAGAAAATGTAGCCCGTGGTTGTTGCTGGTTTAATGTGCCTATTGCCAACTAGCAACTGCTTCTGCATTCCTTTTTTATAATGCTATTTGAATACGTATACGGCTTCCCTCTATTAACTACTCCATTATATATTGTCATGCTATAAGCATTGCAGAGGGGACTCTGTTAAGTAGTAATGTCCAAGCAGTCCAAGTAATATTCAGGTAGTAAGACATCTCCATGTCCCCTTAAGCCTTAGCCATAGTGCTATGATGTCACAGATTAAAAAAAAACCCAAAAACCTAGAACGGAAGCCCTGAAAAAAAAACCCTAAATGTTTCATTTATGATCTGCTATAGGTTTCCTACATTCAGGTCCACTGACTTAGAAGGAAGCTTTTGGGTTATCTGAACAAGACTCATGATGGTGCAGATACCTATCATAAAATCCATCCCAGACTCACTGGTTTTCATCTTAAAATCATTTTGGTTCCCTTATTCATACTTACTTGGAAAGCTGTTCTAGAAACTCATTGCAGTGATGGATTGGTACCTTCCAAATAACTGTATTATTTCTC
The DNA here is from genome assembly GCA_034783455.1 of Micropsitta finschii. Taxonomy (NCBI): domain Eukaryota; kingdom Metazoa; phylum Chordata; class Aves; order Psittaciformes; family Psittacidae; genus Micropsitta; species Micropsitta finschii. Next base: position 30,094 of record JAVHNF010070128.1, on the reverse strand, counting down.
TTTAAGCTTTTTCATACCAGTTTTAACCAAGTATTTGCATGTGAGTGTGGTCTGTTAGCTTAAGCAGGTTTTTTCCACTTTCTCAGTCTCTCACAAGGACTTCCACCCCTGAACCATCACCAAGTATTCTCAGAAAGTAACCCACCTACTTTCTGCCTGTTGCTTATGAGGCTGATAAATAGGTTCCTTTTGCCTCTTTTCTCCTAAGGCAGGATTTCCATTCTGCTGGAAATAGCATTCAATGAAATGCTATTTGGAACTTGGAATAGCATTCAGTGCATGAGAAGAACTCTGAACAGCACCAACTATACGGTGTTAATATTTTCATGATATACTAAAAATAATACTCCTGAAGAAAAATGATAGTTTTTTTTTCAAGGCTGCACATTTCACTATTGATAGACAAACTATGTTTCTCTTTTACTTTTAAATGGTCAAAGTGTAGATAAGCTAAAATCAGCTGCAATGGTGTCATTGGGTTCACCTGGTTAAACATAGTTTAAAATTCTGTAAAGCCACACAGTTAATGGTTGGAGGGAAAAGAAACTTTTTTAATTTACCCAAATCCAAATAATTCTGCATTTAAATCTACTGGCCAGAGAACTTCATTGTGTTTTGTTTGGATGTAATGACCTTCATTTCAGCCAAACTCAACATGATTTCAGTAGCTGTAGTGTGCCTGAAATAGGCCACAGGTTTCTTTTGTGTTTCTGTGAACCTATTGGTCAAGTTAACTAGTTTATATGTTCTGAAATGCTGAAGCTACTGATAGAAAAAACAAGAGCTCTGATGCTAATGGGAACAATGTTCTACTATGACTTTTTTCCTAGGAAACCTTAGTACAAAATAAGTTATCACTGGTACTGGGGGGGAAAGGAAGGGGGAAGTCTTGTGAGGTTATGTGATGCTGCTTTCTTCCAGAAAAGCCTTTCATAAAAGCAACAAAAAACCTGGGAGTTTCATACAACAGAGGAAATGGCAACTACTAATTTGCTCAATTTGTTAAATTTGCAGTTGGTCTTTTTTTTTTTTTTAAGACTCTAAGCTAAAGCTGATTTAGGAACTTTTAGATATTCTTCATTTTATCATCTCTATCTTAAAATTATGTTACATTCCAACATGCAGCTTTAATCCACCTATAAATCTCCTGGTCACCTCACATAACTCTGGGCATACAAAGTTATTTTTGTATCTGTACCAGATGTAACAGTATGTAACAAAACACATTGTCTCTAAAACAAAGCTTGTAGGAAGGAAATAGAGCTTAAAAGAAAGTGGAGGATTATTAAAAGCATGAAGTACTGTGAATAAAGATGTGAAGTTTAGGTTCTAGGGGATAGAGGAGTAATATGTAAAACAACCAAGAGGTAAATATGACAGATATAAGGTGCAGACAGTAATTTAGGGAGTTACAGGTTTGGACAAAATAGATGAAAATGCAATCAAGGATGATTTTAGCAAAAACGTTTCAAAGATAGGATTGATCTCACACCAACAAAGTTGTTATAACGTGATGTCATTTTGAAAGAAAATGGGGAAGAAGAGGCTAATAGAAAATTTCTCAGTGTAAGTCATACGCACAACAAACAGCTGAAGAGTAACAGAAGTGGGGCTTTTTCACTTCACAAGGAAGAATCTGGTGATTTACCATGTGGAGTGACAAAGACAGACGTGCTACTGGAGGAGGCAACATATTAATTATACATGAGAAGTAATAGGCATACTGGGGAGATAGAATCACACCTCGAACATTGATTTGAAGAAGCAAGTAGTGTAGGAAAAAACAATTTCAAGGTATAAATAACTATGAGGCCAAAATGGAATCAACAAAGTATGGACCCTGAGCACAGGAAGAAAAATACCTTCAGCCCTGGTGGCTGTGAGAGGAGTGCACCCCTCAAACCAAGCCGGGGTGCAGGTCCCAGAAGTGGAACAAACAGCAAGCAGGTCTTGTAGCTTTCTAGTACAGATGGTTCAGACCCTAAGAGCCTGTAGTTCATGCAGACCTGGGTGAGGGCACTGGCAGCTCTGTATGTTATACAAGCCCCTTCACAGAGGGTAAAAGGGAACTAGGGACTGGGGGGAAATACAAGAAAGGCAGGAACATGAAAACAAGAGAGCATGGGAAAGGGACAGCAGAGGAGAGTATGTAGGCACTGATAAAAAAAAGAAAGAGAATTGTTACAGGAAATAGAAAAATGGGTTAAAAAATTGAGGGAGTAGAATAAGGATAAAAGAGGCTTTAGGAAGTAACAGGTTTCAATGGTAGAGCATACTATTTCTGTAAATACTCTGAGAACTATAAGGGAGGTAAAAAGAACAGTCCGTATCTGGTGTTTGGGAGTGAGATGGAGCTGAATAAAAGGAGAATTAATCACTCATGAAAAACAAACGTTTTATTGAAAGTACAGAATTATAATAAATGGTTTAATTAAACATTGCTCACTAGGCATCTTGTGCATGCAAGTCATGCACACATATTCCTTATCTGTAAGCCATCATGCACACATCTTCTTTATTTGTAAGCCATTTTGTTAACCAGTTATTAACTTTTGACTGCTAGTTTCTGAGAGGTAATATTAAAAGGGAATAAGAGACATATCTGCCATGTCAGTGCCAATGCTCTTGAAAGCCTTAGCTGCTGATGTTATAAATTGCAAGCTGGCCAAATGGCAGCTATGCCCATTCTTCTTGCTTTTTGCCTCCCTTCTCCCTATCCTTTTTAAGGTTTGCAATCACACAGCAAATAGACGCAGCAAAAGGATTTGTTTATGGAGGCCACGCTTCCATACCACCTCATTAGTTTCCATTCCTTCTGAGAACGTTCAGTAGGTGCCGCAGAAGGTCAGTATCTTCTAAGAATAGTTCAGTACTAGTCTGGACCCTCTGCTAATTGTTCTGTACCCTTAGTCATCCAACAAACAGCAAACCAGCTTGTTAGAGAGAGGTTTTTATTTACCTTGGGAACTAGGGTGAATTTTGGAGTGAATATTGATTTTTACATGCCTAAATCCCACTTTCAGAATTCTGTATTGGAGGGGGACACAAAAGGTATAGATTCTAAATCCATTTATTCTTACTGTGCTGTCTTTATCCTGCATTTCAAATCATTGTAATAAAATGCAACTGCTGAGGCATACAGTTTTTAATACTAAGCTTTCCCATCTTTTCAATAGGGTAGAGGGAAAAAGAAGGGAAAATTAAATAGTTATCTTCAAAGTGCACCTTGCACAGAGCCAATATGTGACCTGAAACCTACTTTGGGGGAGTTGATGAATAAAAATTGCATCATTTGTTAGTATCTATTGCTTATAACAAAAGTTGTTGAATTATATAAGGAGATATATGCAAATAAAGAATATAATGACAGCAGTTGGTATGTAGATGTTGTCATAACATTGTTTTATGACCTGAAATTATAGTATTATTCACTGTCCCATATGCCTAACTAGAAACATGTGAACAGCTCTGTAATACTTGAAGAATTCAGGACTTAAGGAAACAAACATTAGAATGTACATTATGCAAAAATATATTCAGATGTTTGTTGCAACTCCCCATCTTTGTTAGCAGAGGCATACTGTTAAGTGGTGACAGGTTAGACTTAGAGGCTGAAAGGAAATGAATGCCAGGAGAGAAAAATGTTGCATCTTTTTTGTCCCAGCCATAATAAAGCAATCAGTGAGGATGTAATTCTTCAAAATACGATTATACCTTTTCTCTGGAGTCAGTTAAGTTCATTCAGATGAATCTTTCATTCTAAGCATGCCTTTAATGTGCCTGAGTACTTTTGACTGAGGAGCTTGGTATTCTGTTCACTCTTGCACCAAAATAAAGCATAAATCATAACTATCTCTTTATATTGGAAGTCTTCATGACTTACGACTACTATATTCTATTAAAAAGTGAAGAGGATGTACGTGCTAAATGATATTCAAAGTGCCAAACAACATTCAAGTGAGGTGTGTCTCAGTCAGCACACCTGACAGACAGTAGTATGAATCTCACGCTAAGATTTCTTGGTTCACTTCACAGACTCATATAGACATCTGACCATCATTATAAAAGTTACCGTAACTGAGGCTGTGATTTTAGTGCACCAGCAAACCCTTTGTTAGTTACAAGGTAAAAGATTTTTGCCTTTCTCAGTCCCACGGCCAAAACCTGCATACTTCAGAGTACTCCACATGCTTGTGTGATATACAAGAAACTGGCAAAAAATCTGTTTGTTTGGGCCGGGTTTTTTTTTCCTTCTGGATGTAAGAAAAAAGGAGAAGGGGGAAATAAAGTTTAGAAATTTAAGGATTTTAAGAGTTACTGTAGATAGGAAAAGGTTCTTGCTTGAAGGATACTTTCTACATGGCTAGTGTGGTAGAGAAAAACATCACTGAAAACAAAGATGAGTCCTATTCAGGTAGACTGGCAAGGTGCTAATCCATTTGTGTGCTGACAAGGAAAATGAAAAACAAGTCCATTATCAACAAAGGAAATACTATGGAAAGAAAAAGATGGAACAAGCTGAAAAAATAAAAGAAGGTGTCTGTGTAAACTAATCTTATTGAGTATGCTCTTACAACTAAGAAAGGGATTTCATTGGTTTAGGGGAAGTTTGCACTAATTAAACAATGCTGCTGTGCACTGAAAATGATGGTCTGTCCCCAGAAGAAAAAAGAAAAAGCTTATAGACAATGCTAAATGACGCTCGTGAGTGCAAGAAACTTCCTAGCAGGTAGCTAGAAATTCAGGGGAAAATGGAAAGGGCAGGGTTTTTTTATCTTGTCTGATTTCAATCCCTTGAATTAGTCAGAAAAGATTCAGAGACATTAAACAGAATTTCTTGGATAAGCAAGTGGAAGGAGCTTTACTGTTCCTGGCCAAACTTCATGCTAATTATAAGAAAAAGTTTGGGGATTAGAAATCTCTGAATGGTTTAGTGAGAAAGTTATGATGACCCATTAAGGAAAAGTTTTGCAAGTCTGTCTGCTCAAATCATTGAACTGTTAAATTCTGTTCTCTTTGCTTTTAATGATATATTAACACATTCTATAGCACTATGGGATCTGTATTTTTCACATGCTACTTCAGTGAAGTGATTTAAAAGAATATCTGAAATTAAAATTCCTGTGTAAATCAATGACCTTCATCTCCTGTGCCTTTATATAAATTAAATTATTAAATAAACAGAATATACTTTGAAATCTGGCAAAACCAAGGATAGGACTAACTAACAGATGGCTAGTTCATAAATTCAAACCAGAAGTCTTCCTGTTCACATGTTATGATAACAAGCTTTGAACATATAGTGTCTATATGCAAACTTGCCCATGCCTGAATTGGGATACAGGAAATCAGTCATCTTTCCTTCTTTCCCTTTGAAGCTGTGTTTAGGTATTGGATTATTAACCCTTTCTCATTGTCAGTGTTTTATACACTACTAAGCTATGTTGCCTGAAAACAAAATTAGTTGAACCATCTAGTACAAGCATACATATTGTTGCTATAAAAATAACTGATTTGGGATAATTGTGACCATTCTTTCAATAGACCAAGATAGTATCTTCTGGAAAAGGTATTCATCATTGCTATTCACCAGTGAGGTATGGGGAGGAAACAGAAGCACCTCAGCTAAATAAAATAAATGTGGTTTTGATAGCTACCACTGGACCTATCTCTGTGGCATAGTGTAGGTCTGTGAAAAAATACTTCTTTGGAAAACATGTGCTCCTTTTATTCTAATCACTTACAAAGGATTACCTTATTTTAGGTATCCTCTACACTATATAAACTTGTCTAGTTGGAGCAATCTAATTGTCCTGGAACAATCTTAAAGTGTTTGGGTTTTTTTTTTCCTTTCACTTTCTCTAGTGTGAGCAGAGTAGTCATGTAGCCCGTGGAGCTACTACCACTATGCCCAGCAGCTGAATCACACGCAGGGATTTGAATCACAGCCCTCAACAGAGAATCATGGTGAACTGATTTTTGATCAATAAGAAAATCTATTGACTATGTGGAGGCAAGAAGGAAGTATATTAATTAAGAAGATCCTGTAATCTTGTACCAAGGAGTCTTTTATTGTTTCTTTAGGATAATTATTATTATGACATTTTAAAAGAAAATAAACTTAAAGGGAAATTCATTAACTCCTTATAATATTGGATGGTTATAATTCTAGAAAGACAGCAAAACAAAATCAAAGTTATTTCACATCTCTGCCAGAAACAGAGTGTATTTAGCTATGCAAGTCTAAGTCCATTAAGTCTGGAAAAATGATAAATGGATCAATAAACACCAATTGCCCATCTCTATCGGTGCTAACTGTCCAGTATACCTGAAAGAGAGACAACACAGTGATTTTTCTTGATGGCTTTTCCTCAGTCTTAGAATGAATTGGCTGAGGAAAATGTTTGCCCAGGACAGTGCTGGGCTTTTTAAAGAGTGCAAAACATATCTATATTTCCAGTTCTGCAATTTTGTATTATTGCAAATCTATCTGCTAGCTAGAATTTCATGCTGCCAAATCTGATTGCAGGATTTAAGGCATAACCGTTTAACTTTCCTCACAGAAGTATTGCACAAGATGTAATCTTTTTCATTCATCTATCTCTTGCACTTAAATTGTGTATTCCATGAAAAGAGAAAAAAAGAAAAAATTCAAATCTGCAGAATCTCCAGAGAACTCACTCTTTAAGCTAAAAATTTTCCCTGCTGTCACAGTAGTTCATGGCATTTTTCACCTGCAGACCCAAATATTGTTTCAAGCAAACCCTAATACTGTTGCTATGTCTGGTTATCATGGGAAGCGTTTGCAACCAGTTTGAGAGTCACTCCTTCTTTCCCCTGCTTTTCTTTCTCTTCATTTACACAGGGGAACCCAACAAGGAACTAAATAGCAAACTAGCATAAAACATGTGCACCTGCTCAGAGTGGCTTTTGCACAGGTCCTGGAGGGGACTGTGCATTTGTTGTGAGAAATGGATCGTGCCAGGATACATGTTGTGCTGTAGAGGACACACAGAGAGGGACATCTGCCTGGGAGACTCTGCTCCATCTCTTCCCAGGTAGCCACTAAGGCAGTTTTCCCTTTCTCTTTTCTTTTTCCTTTGTCCTTTGTTTCTCCCCTTCTCTCTCTCCCCCCACTCCTTCCCCCCCCCCAAAAAAAAAGAAGAGATTTTCACCATTAGAATCTGTATACATCATCAGCCATGAACCCTCCAGTTAGTCTTTGTGCACGTAAGCCTGTATAAGAAACAAATAAGAACATGTTGTGATCACTCTAAAAATCCATCTTGACATCCCCTAGGGCTAGTCTAACTATAACAACATAATACTTTCACTGGCAAGTGGTATCTTGATGTTAAGCTGATTTTTTATATTCACATGTACTCTGAGGATAGCAGTTTCTTTCTGTGAGTTATACTGCATCTCTGCTATTTTAACCATCATTTTTTACTTGTAATGTAGGTACCATGACTAACAGCTAGAAACGCAATGCAAAAAGTGCTTACACAACATGAAAATATGATTGCACACAATCCCATATATCATGTAAACCAGCAGATTTCAGGGTAACCAAGCATGTTTCTCTTAGTCTTTACTAATACTTTCTCTCTGAGTCTAAACAAGAATCAAAGTCATATTCAAAATACAAACAATTCAGAGGAACAATATTAAATAAAAATTATGTGTTGCTTTTATCAAAGTATAGAGACTTAACTTTATAAACTTGAATATTATTTATTATGCTTTTATTTTTCTTAATGGACTGTCTGCAGACTTTCTCACTGAGGGAATGAAACCACACAGATGCAATTAGAAAAAGATTGAGATGGAAGCAGGTGAAGTTATATGCCCTCAGCAGCCAATTATTCTTGAAAAGAAAATTTAAACCAAAGCATAGTTGTTCTCATGTTTTTATTACGTACCATTAAAATAATTGTGTACACCCAAATATTTTACAACCCAAACTTGAACAAGTTATACTACTGAATGCATATTTAGAAAAGAGCTTTGAAGATAACTCAGTTGATTTTCTTCCAAGAAATATGCTTGAATTAAAGGTAGTTCTGGGCAAAAGTGTGTATGGTGTCCAACACAAGGAGACTATAATGTATCATACTTGCTAAGCAGGAATTCTTTTTTCAGGAAAATACATCTAGCATGTAAGAAAAGATGCAATAGGTGGAGAGAATAAAAAAAAGAAGAAGAAACATGATAGGAATGCCAAGATGGTTGTTTTCACCAAATAGATTAACTCAAGCCAAATTGAAAGCAGTCTGGCAGACTTAATGTGCGACGTTAGAAAGAGCATTTGATGAGTATGAGTAAAAATGTAAACATAGTTAAATTTTGCTTTGCACTCTTCAGCAGTCTCCAGTATTTTACAATGCCTGTCTAGAGCTGCTGGATGTGCATATATAGAAGCTAAATACCCTACCACAGCTCACTATAGTCAGCTTATCTTTGCAAAAGAAGAAACTTTGAATAATCCTTGTAAACTCCACACTATACACAGAAACATAAGGTTCCTATGACAGATATCTAGGCTAGGTGACTAAAGATGGAGTACTTGAATTACCTTTCTCAGTTTCATTAATTTGCATTGGCTTTTTTTGAGAGAACTAGCTATTGACACAAGTCATCACAAAGAAGTAATCGTCTATTTCTATACATGAGTAACCAAGCATGCTATGCCTGCTACCCACATTTTTTGGCTTGGCTGGATTTCTTGCCAGATCAAATTGTCTAGATGAAACATTTAAATTGACCTAGTATCTTTACTTTGGAAAAACCCAGATTTAGAGCGCAGTCAGGATTATATGACTCAATTTCACCTCTAGTTTCTGTAGAGTTAGGAAGCCTTCTAGATTTTTCTGTCTAAATCTTACAGGGCAATTGAGTTTCCCCTGACAGCCTTAGGCAAAGAAATTATGGCAGAGCCACATATAAGCTTCATAGGCATGGTGTGTGAAGAGGTTATTTTATGTTATTTTTGTGCTGGGTCTGAGCCTGAGATCTCTTTAGAAGTGTCTTGTGAGAGGAGTCCAGCTTTTTTGACTGTTTCTTGAAGAATTTACTATTAAAGTAGACAGCAAAGATGCAGACATGAAATATCCGAAGGAATGTTGAATGTAGTAATTGCTAGTTCAACATCATGCATAAACTCGCATTTCTCCAGCTGGACAAACCTAATGGCTGTCCTGTCATCTCTCAAATAAAGAACACTTACTCATCATCTGTGTGCCAAAACATACTCCGTTAGGAAGTTGCATGACATTTAGAATCCCAGAACTATGGCCAGACCTGTTGCACTGCCTGCAATTGTTTTTAGACTCCTACTGGGGGGGAAAGACTTGCATCTGTCTAAGATGTCATACATTAACCGGCTAAATTCCTCCTTTAAGGGGACCAACTAGTGAAGTGACTGTAAGAGAAGCTTCATGCAGATGCCATGGAAAATTCACTGCACTGTTATGAAAACCCCTGAACAGTCCACAACAGTAAAGGTCTGAGGAAACCTAGCATATGAGAATTGGCAAATGTTTTCTGTATGACTGTGGCATGCTGCTTCTTCCACAGCATCTGTGTTCCCATCGTAAGTGAGCCTAGGAAACCAGTATCCAATATAATAAAACAGGTTTTATATCTCAGGGTGGCAAAGGAAATGAGATACGCAGCACACAATCATTGTCCATGCCACATGGGGAGATTCTGAATGATCAGTCACCGTGTCACATGCCATTTTGCTGATTTTGAAATACAGCAACCCACATTGTACTAATATACTTCAAAGCTTTAAAATGCCTGCTGATCGTATTTTTTATGCCCCTACAGAGAGGGAACTGCTCATCTGTAGGGGGCATATTGTGTCTGGTTAATTTGATAGACCATGTTGAAGAGAGGCTTATGTCTTTGCTGAGTAAAATTGCAATTTAAATGTAACTCTCTGCTTGTTAGTCTAGAAAAGCAGATTCTCATTTAATTGGCTTGCATTGATTGTTTGCAACTGCTTATTAGTTTAATACAGTGTTTTGACAACTCTGTAGCTTTCTGCTTACTTTCAAATAAATGCAAAGAGAGGTTCCTGCTAACACAGAATTCTATTCAATCTCAATTTCCCAATATATGGATGTAAGAAGAATGTGTTTATGTCCTCTGAAATTTGATGGGGTTTTAAACTGTACACAAAAGTGGAGCCTGAAAAATGAAATATGGAGACTGACAGAGAAGCCTTACTTTGTTCTTCTTTATATACTGCTTGATCTATCTGTGTTCCAAGGAAGTACTAACGATTTTGAACAGAGATGACAGTGGTGCACCAAAAGAACAAGAGAATGTCAGTCTTCAATATCCCTTACAGGCAATTAAGCATTTATAAAGGGCGATGTGCAACACTGAAGAGAAATAGGTTAGTTCTATCTGTATAGAGGTTTTGCAAACCTGCTGACCATTGTTAATGTAGCGTTCAAGTAAAAATTGCCTTGCCAACTTACTAAGCAACTAAATAGTCTACAAATAGTACCTGCCAAAGTGGGGAAAGAGAGAAAACAAACATAACACTGATGAAATAAGTGCCACTTGATTGCTTGGACTTCATCTGATCTCATTTTCAAGAACCCCTGCCAAAAAGGAAAGACAAAATCTGACTGGTCTGATCATTGCCAGTAGTTTGTCTTAGGAAGAGCTACAATACTCAAGAGCATTGCTGAAAAGATGAGGGTCTGTTGACTGTTTTCAAGGAAAGGATCCACTCCCTTGAAGTTACAAGCTCTGCCTTTACTAGTGCTCAGTAACCCCTTCATTATGGTGTCGTTGCACAACATTTATATTTAAGTCTTTGAGGTATACACAAAGGAAAAGACACTTGCTGCCTCAGTAGTAGTCTGGTTAATAGGGGTTGTAAGAGCTCTTATCATGGTAATTTCTCCTTCAAGGTAAATTTTCAGTCAAGCTATTGACTTGATTAAAGTTGTTTGTTCTATTTTTACATCAGCCTTGCCTGCTGGCTCCACATAAATTGCACATTCACACCTAAAAGTGCCCCAATCTTTTCCCCATCTCTTGTTCACACTTTTAATTGACATCTCTTTTGAACTATTGAGTAACAATACCCGCTAAGTTATTATGTGGACTGTACCATATTTTAGCTTATTGTATATGAAACTTGCACTTTCATACACTGGGTTGGATTTTTGCTGAAAAAGATTTTAAAAGTCCACAGTAAAAGATATGGAGGTTTTTGGGGTAACATTATTATGGCTTCATTCTTTGAAATAAAGAAGCAGGGTTCTCCAAATTCTCAGTGGCACCTACACAGCATCTTTGCATATATGGGATTCTCTATATTCTGTATATAATATATGCCATAACTATATATTCATACTTGACAAATGACATTTCAAGCTTTTATAAGCCTGTTATAATCTAAATAAAATATCCACATCTTAGCTGGAAAGTAGTCAAACTCTGATCAGGTAATAAGCAATAAATGCGTATTCTCTATTCTGAGCTGCAATCTAAGGCTCCTGTGTGGCATCATGGTCCCAGATAAAAATCATACTTCTGCTACTGTTTGCCATGGGGGCAAATGAGGCAAATTTCACATGTTCTAAATCCACAAGCAATAACTGTAGGGAAGAGGGAATATAGCATGCATAATTCTACAGAAATTTTCCCAAAATGAGCCCAGATTATATGTGCGTTGACTAAAGCATGGTTTATGTATTTTATGTAAAAGGTTTATATATCTTCCTATGGTCATTTATTACACTAATTAATTATCCTTATTATTAGAAAACCATGTATTATTTCTTGTTTGCACTTTACTGGCTTTTAGCTCTTTATTGTTGCTTCATATTACATCTTTCTTTGTTATATTAAATAGCCACTGGTAACCAGCAAAATTAACTCTGATGGAAAGTCAGATCAGGTTACCTTCTGATCTCTATTTTGGCAAACTAGAAAGAATGACTCACTAAAGCTCATCAATTATTTTTTTTATCATCTTCTCAGCATATTTTCCTCATTTTTAACAGCCTTTTACACAAATTTTAATTTATACAAACCATCAGGAAAGTAGACCAAGTATTTACACACTTGCATGTTTCCAGAGATAATCATTAACCTCTCTGATTGACATAGCCAGATATTCAAAGTACTTTAGGGTGAAGATCACTGGGCCAGGACACTAGGAAGATTTTACTTATTTACGTATACCCCAAAATGTTCTTTACCTTCTTGACCCTTTTTGTTGCTTTTATATTGGCCACCTGATCACCTTGAACTTCTGAGTGAAAACATCTAGATAAAGAGCATTAAACACTCTAAAGCACAATTATACTAAATAGCCCTCACAATACTTTTATCAGTAAGCACAGACCCAGACCTATCCTTTCCTTTTAAATTAAGTGTCCAACAATTTCTTGTTCTTCTTGATGTCCCTTGCTAGTTGTACCTCGTTTTGTCCCTTTGGTTATCTGATTTTTGACCAGCATGCCTGAGGTATACCTTTGTACTCATCTTCAGCAATCTGATTTCATTTCCATTTCTAGTACAGTCCCTTCTTGTATTAGAGGGCAACAAAAAGTTACTGATTAAACCCATAAATAATTCTTTATTACTCTGCCTTTGTCCCCTTTGTTCCCCACAGAATAATATTGTTTACACTTTCATTCTAAATACTGCATCCCTAAGGGGTTGCCAGATTTCTTCAGGGTTTGTTTTTTTTTTAATCAGTATTCCAGAAGAGTTCACCTATGAAACCTCTGATTTATGAAGTCTGCTTTTTGAAGCCTGCTATTTTTATTTCCTGCTGCACCAGCTTTTGAAGCCAAAGTTTTCCTGCAGCTGTATTTTCTCCAAACACGTCAAAAGCTTCAGCCCACTTTTGGTTTTGTTAAATTACATGTGAATGCTATAAAGAAGCAATAATGACCAAGTGCATGTAATAAGCATACAGGGAACAATGACTGGCAAAAGGCAGAAGCTTGTCAAAGTATTTTGTGGTATTTTTTATTCCACCTCGCCAGGAAATAAACAGGAGAGGGAAACTTGTCCCAAAGGAAAAAATACGTGTCATTGCAGCAGAGCTGCCACATCTAAAAAGTGCATGCAATAGTACACATGGCTAACACTACATGGGCCAAACTAAACTGGAATCTTATGCCAAAAGAAAAACAAAATTCATTTAAAACAAAATAACATCTCACCTAATGACTTTGCACAAGCTATGCATGAAGAAAATCTTTCAGAAAAAATAGTGTGCCTTGAGCTCTTTTAGTAAAAATTACTCAGACGTATCTTGCTTCATGGAGAACAGATTTGACAGTTAAATGGATTCCACAGAAAGAGAAAGCACAGATGCCCCATGTAATATCTTGAACCTTCATTTATATGAGCAGGTTTTGAAAACTTGAGAATAAGTGCTAAAATTCTGAATTTCTTTTCCCTGATTACTGTCTTGTACATACACACAAAGTCCAGGCACAAGTTCCTAGAATTTGCAACAATTACCAAGAAGAACCTTCAAAACTGTATTTAATGTTTGACAATCTAGTCCCTCACTCATGTGTAAGAATTTTGATGATATAATACTTTATTTCCTTTATCCAAGGTTGATATTAATAAAAATACTCGAATTTCCCAATCCAAGTCTTATTACATTTGAGATGTTTCAGAAACTGAAAGTGTTTGTAAAATTATATACTTAAAGGATAGGGAACTATTTCCAAAATTAAAAATGAAAAGAAATTATAAGTGTGAGCCAGACAGTAAGATGGGACTGACTGGCATCCAATAGCAGAGCATTTCTAGAACAGTAGCATGGTGTTTTAGGCTGTTTCCTTTCAAAGTAATAAGCTTCATGAGGCTGCAGGGTGATTGACCTTAAGTCAACTCACATCCCCAGCTTCAACACGGAGGTATTATTATTAGCAGCAAAGAAAATGCTATAATTTGTGGTTTATAGAGGGCTATTTCCAAGTGCTGCCTGCATTCCTAGAATCAGATAATAGATAAGATTATCAGTGTAACACTTGCAGATGTCTTGGAAAAGGATTTCTCTATCTGTGCTGAAAAATAGAATCATTAA
>JAVHNF010070126.1:67258-78353 GCA_034783455.1 Micropsitta finschii | reverse complement strand
ATAGACACTGACAACTAGTTGTGGCTTTTTAGCCACATGTCATAGGCGAGTTGGATTTTGTTCTGTGGAAACCGGGGTGAGTTTCATCACTGCTTTTAATGAGCAAAAGGCAGATCAATGGCAAGTGGAAGTGCAACATTGGCTCTGAACAATTCAGGTTGTACTTGTGGTGATGCTGCTCTGGTCCAGTAGTGTACTGCCAGAGTTAATATTAGACACACCAGAACTGTTTTAGGAACAACAGCCTTCTCAGGGCCTAGAGTCTAACTAAATTAGAACCTTAACTAAAACAGATTCACCACTGAATTATGGGGCTTATACCACTGTATCTCATGGTAGGATCAGTAGAGTGGCATAAATGGAAGTGGAACAGGATGCAGCCCTGTGCTGCTTTTAAGTAGTTCTGCAGTTTGTTAGTCAATCTGATGGTACAGGAGCCTATATGTAGAGCAGTCTATTTTCTCCAGTATTTTAACAGAGCCACACTAACTATGATGGGATCTTCTTGGGTGTCTATTAGCATTAATTAAGGGATTGAAACTTTCAGATGAATAGTCTGCTGTCTTCATCAAACCCTGAGCAGAGTTATCAGGTACATGGAAGGTAAAAAGCAAAGTAGAGAACAGAAAACCTGAATTTTTCAGCATGGAGACACCTGCTGACCCTGTTGTTTTCCTAACTGCTGTCATGCTAAGAGATTATAAAAGACGAATTATTTTAATTTCAGTTTTAGCATCAGATTTAAATCTTCCTTTTAAAAAGCACTCATTCCTAGAAACCGTCAATTAGCTTTGCTGAAAAGGTGCACTTCCAAACAGATGTTCTTGCCAATAATATTCATCAGATAAACCTGAGTATTTCATCCCTGCTGGTAGCTGGCAGTGGAGAGGAAAAGGATGCTGAAGGGTGAAGGAAATTTTGGCATAAGGAGGACATGAAGATATGCTGAGATGTTTGCTTTAGTATTTCTTCTGAGTCTGTCTCGTTTCACCGTGCTTCCTCCCTTGCCCTACTAAGGTTACACCTAACAGTAAAGAGCTGGGCTCATTTATCATACCTGGCACACGGTGATTTCATAGGGCTGTGGCATCCTGCCAGTAACTAGAAGAATAATGTTGCTGCCTTCTACTGTATTGTTTGTAAGTATCTAGGTCATCACATCCATGCAACAAACCTTAGTAGGATTGTTTCTAGACATGGTGTAAAGCGTGATTAGTGTACTCATGGAGATCCTTACTATGTGCTTGGTACATCTGTTTATCTTGCCCAGTGGAGTCTGTAGGCTCAGACTCTGCCTTGGGGAAATTCTCTGACAGCCATGCCAGCTGGATGTATCACAGTTATCTTACCCTCAGCCTCAGAAAAATGAAACCTTCTCACTGGGCCTGTGGTGCTGTGGTTAAGAGCACAGCCTCTTTTCCTTTGTGGCATCCTTGAAGAGTATCAATCACGTCTTGACTTTTGATCTTTACATTTGAGTAGCAAGCTGTGTACTATGTGCAGTAAAAAAGTGAGTTGTTTTTTGTTTCAGTCAGGGTTTCTATGCATGCTGCACCCTAGCTTACCCTATGCTGACCTTGCATAACCAGCATTTGAAGCATTATTTATACAGCTTCATTTTAGCAAGTCCTTAGCAATGCTACCCACACGTACCAGCAGAGATGTGGTAGTACATTTGGGTGGTTTGTCAGACATAATTGAATTTGAGATCCAGCTTCAGCTTCTTCCACCCTTGATGATATAAACCCCTCTAAATTTGAATGGTTGGGAACCCACTGGGCAGCCATTCTTTGCCATTTGTACCTGTTAAACAAATATCAGCAGTGCTTTTACTGAGGAGATCATAACTTGTAGAGCAACTATTCCTGTTGCTGCATCGCTCCTTTCATGCTGAGAAACACCCAAAATCAATCTCATTTCATGCGGAGCTTTTTTTCCAGTTTTACAATTTATTACTTAACCTTATCTCCCTTTCCTCACCCTGTCCTTTCAGATCCTGTCAGTTAATTGGATTTGTTGCCCATTTTAAAGGCTATTCTGTTATTTGAATGTGTTCTACTTGCAGAAAATAGCTTAATCAAATAAGAAGCACTTGAGTGCCTGAAAGCTTGTCCATTTTTTCTAAATCTGGTCTATGGGACTAATTAACATTGCTGTTTCAAGCTGCTCAGCAGCACAGGCAAAAATGATTTTTGCTGCTTCAAAAGCAAAGGCTTGTGGCAAAAACAGGGCCAAAGCTGTGTGATGAATCGAGATGGAGAGATCTGCAGATCTGCTACCCCAATGGGGCCTGAAGGGCTGAAAGCAGCAATTCCACCAGTGAGAGCAGAGTTGTTGCTTTCTCTTACCTGTTTGCCTATTGCTTTGCTGAAGCAGCAGCCACCCTGCCTTGCCAGGGCTCTTGTCTGAGCAATGTCAGTAGAAGGACTGGGGCTGTTTCACTTTTGCAAGCCCTATGTTGCCCTAAGAGACCATCCACTTTGGTCTGGACCTGGCCTCCATCTATGAAAAGAAATTACTTCTTCTTATGAGCCTTACCTCTATTGTATCTCAGCTACAAGAGCAAACTTATCAACACTGAAGAGACTGGCTGAGAGTAGTTGTCAGCCAGAATTGATCTAACAGAACAGTGAGAAAACCATAATCAGTACTTGAGGATCATTTGAAGCAAATTCTCTAGGTAGGTGGCATGTCAAAGAGTAGCCTTTAAAAAACCAGGTTGTTTTATCGATGCCACATAGCTTGAATATATTGTGAGGATGGAGGGTTAATATTCACAGCATAACATAGATCAGAAAGCAATATAGTTTGTTATTTGTTCAGCTTCAGAGAGATTTTTGTCTCTAGTAAAAAGAAAAGAGAGGGTTAGCGGGGGTGTATTACATGTGTTGCATGGCATGCATTCAGTGCTGTAATGATGGTTAAAATTTCTTTGGCCTTGGAAAACAGCCCGGGGGATACCATGTTCAACTTCTAGCTGAACTACAGCTTCCATATGAATGGCATAGCTGTATCTTGACTACATTATTGATTTTCTCAGGATTATTCCAGTGATGCAAGTGGATAAACTTGGCATTCGTATTAGATGCTCAGCAGCAAGTAGTACACAAGATACCAGCTGTCAAAGTAGTTTGTTTATCCTAACACTTTCTAATATGTGTGGAGCCATAGAAAAACGAAGGTAGTGCATATTAAACCACTCAAATTCAGGGCCACAGACAGTGGACAAATGGCTCAGACCTTTGGGATGGAGTCTGGAATGGAATCTGGGGAATTAACCAGTTCTTTCCAGCACTGTCACAACCAACTGATTCAAGAGACACAACACTAAAAATACTTTCAACTTGTAAGAGTGGAAAGTTCATCCTAAATATAGGCTTCTACTTTGTTATCCTAGCATTTCTATAGCACATTGAAGCAGTTGATCTAATTTTTACCTACAGGGTTGTAGAACCATCGTCTCTGCTCTTGGAAAACTCTGTTATGGCCCTGATGAAGGTTCTTGCTATGAATGTAGGTTTATATCCTATGGTGTGTCTTGTTTGCAAACTTTGGCTAATATCAGGACAGCAATTTGCAAACTGCTGTCTCTGTTCCCATTGCTGTAGTGCTGGCAAATTTTAGACTGGTCTAACTCCCATAACTTTGGAGAAAGCCAAACTATGCCCTGGGATAGCAAGTGAAATCTAAATGAATCTTCAGTTCCATACACATTGTATGCTTGCAGTGGTATGGTAGGGTTAATGGCTTCCCAGAGTGCTTGAGAAACCCATCTAGAATGGTGCTTCATGGTGGTGGTTTTTTTTTTTTTTAAAGAAGCTGAATACAGTAGTGTTTTAGAGCTTTTCTTCCCCCTTTTCTCTCTCTTCTTTAGGCAGTGTGAATGAAGTTAGAGACAAAAAAGCTCTATCTGCTGTTAACTGTGATCTAAAAATTGAGGGGGCTGATGTGGATGGCTGCTGGCAGTGTGTTATAAATGTCATTTCTGTGCTGGAGTTATTCCAGGAGTAAGTGTGCTGCTAGTGCAGTCCCACTGTTAGTCAATACATGATTGTAATATGCTAGAATAAAGTACCAGGGCTTGTAAGTGGGTGACAAGAGATGAGAATCAGTAAGGATTTTCACCCTATGGCTGCTTGTCCCATTGCCTGTTCCTTGGTTGCCTTTTGGGTTGAACTACCCTTTGTTTTGGTCTTCAAAACCCTCCAGAAGGCTGGCCCAAATGCGCACGCAGAACCCCAGCACTGGAACCCAGGCAGAGGTCTTCTGCTCACCTCGCAGGGCTCCACTTGCCAGAGGTGCTGTCAGGGTCCTCTCAGCTGTCACTGTAAAGCTCAGCCTAGCTTTGAACCTTTATTTCCTTTCGCTAGGAGTAGCTGTAGTGTGATATTAATCTGGATGCTCCAGCAGTAGAAGCTAGCATCTTCCCACTGAGGCTTCATGAGCTACATCAGTAAAGGCCCAACACAGGCCCCCAAATTTATTCACAAGTTGGTAAAATGGGGCTCTGTCAAGTCTGAGGCTGGATTTCCAAGTCCTTTGGCCACAGCTGAGATTCACAACTCCCTTTGTTATGAATGCAAACTCATTGTGCAACAGAGCAGATTTATTTCTTGCAGGATGCCAGTGCATGGACAGTGGTGTTAGGTGGGATACACAGTACAAGTGAAACCACGAACACTGTGAAAGCTTAAGAAACGCAGAAGTTCATTTCTTCTTTTTTCAGACCCATTATCTACAGTAGTCGCATATGTATATTATGCTTTCATCATGGCTGTCATAACTGTTCATTGAGAAGAAAAGAGCATTTATGTTGAATGTGTTTCTCTTTTCTGTCTCAGGTTATGTTTTACTTAAGCCTAGACTGGATTCATTCAAATTATAAATAGATGAAAAAGGAGATGAGCAAAAGAATGAGATCTGTAACTGTATGAGTAAGAAACTAAGATCCGTAACCGTGGGATGAAGCTGGGCCTGTACTCCCAGAAATTTCCCTGTATATTTTTTTCCAGTTGCAAGTGCTGATTTCCTAAAAACTGAAGTTAGTTAACTGCAATTAGTTAACTGCAATTTAATTTTATTGGATAGAATAAATTTGAAGTGTTCCAGTAAATTTTAAAAATTTAATCCTAATCTTCATTTTACTGAATGGTTTCATTTTCCTGTTGGAAATAACTTTCAGCAGAAGCATTTTTCTAAAGTAATGGGATATAAGATAATGCAACCTGAATAAAGCACTTCTACTGTTGCTGAAATGAAAAAGGATTTTGATCAAATCAAAAGTAATTCCTTTTTGTTTGATGGGAAATTTAGTGATGATTTGTGAGTTTGCCCAGATTTTAAGAATATCACAAATGGCCCCAAATTGGAATTTTCTTTTAAGACTATTTGTTCCTTAGAACAAATTTCAATTTCAAATACTGTTCCTGAGCCTAGAAGCAGAAGTGCCATCGGCAAAATCAAAATAGTTTGTAGGGAGAACAGCCAGGAAATTTATGCATTGAGCGTCTTGCACAAGGAACTGGGAACACAATATTTTGCTCAGTCACAGCAGGCAGAAGTTTGAAATCCCTGCTAGGAACAAGGGAAGGAGAACTGCATACCAGCAGAAACATAACTCAGCTGCCAAGAGCCATGCAAGTGCCAGGCTAGAGGCAGAAGACCCAGACACACATAGGCTGTATTCTCTCTGGGCTGGGCCAGGGGCCCCTGTCACACTGACAGAGCATTGCCCGTTCGAGTACCACTGGAACCAAAGCCTCCCTTTTTATCCCACTATCTGACCTGCTCTTCACTGGTGCTGGCAAATTTTTGGTTCTATTTTTAACAAACAAACAAACAAATAAATAAAGTGGCCCAACTTTTTAAGGCTGCTCCCTCCCTGTCTGTGTGCAGAGGACTGCGGATCTGAGTGTGATATAATGAAGGCCTAGGGGAGAATATTAGCACTTCTGAAAAGAGCTCAGGGAATTCTAGTTTTTTGCTCTGACAACTGAAGGCAGAGGGGAGTTTTTCCTTTCATGTTTGTTTTCAGTACATAAAGTGATTGAAAGCAGTTTCCCAAAGAGGAGGAAGGGGAGGGAGCTCTGAAAATTTTTAGAATTTCTAATCTGCTGCCTGAATTTTCTGCTACTGCTACACTCTCCCATGGAGTTGGAGTGAGGAGAAAAAGATGGGGACACTCATTCTGTGGGCTTAAGCTAGGAAAGCCCATGCTTTGCAAGAGAGATCACTGTGGAGATGGGAGATGTGCTGCTTTGACTGGACACTGGCACCACCAGCATGCTGATCCTCATGCCCACAGGCACCATGGGGAACAGTGGGGTTATTCTATGTAGTAGCACCACTCTGGTGGCCACCCAGCTCCCTCTCACAGCATCTCTGGTGAGCAGTGGCTGAGCACCAGGGGGCTGGTCCCAAACAAGAAAGAAATAAAGGGAAGCGGAGGATGGGCTGACAGTTATTTATCCAAAGATGCTCTCACATGAGCTGGGGAGACTGCCTGGATTTGGATCTGGTTTGCATCCTTAGAAGAAAAGTGATCAAATTTACCAACACAGATGGAGTGGGTAGAGACTTGGTGTAGCCATGATGGCACATCAAAGCTAGACACTCTGTGATGTGGGCCACTTCTATAATGCCTGCACATCAGATTAATTCCGTATTTTTTTAGTTACTTAAGTGGTAATACTAAAGTATCATACACCTTGGATGAAATAAACCTGAGCCACCCCTACAGAAAAGAAGGCAAGGCAGGTTTCTGTAGCACTGCTGCTTAGCTGGTAATGGGAAGGCAACAAAACCAGAAGCAAAACCCTGTGGGCACGGTAGAGCATGCCTAGATGCCTGTCTGCATCTGTAGTACTTATCAGGAGAAAAAAACAGTATACCTATTGTCTGTCAAAGTGTGCTAGCTGGATATTTTAGAGAAATTAGTAAGTTTATGGTTGACATTGTAAGGATAAGTTTGACCAGATCCTGTGCTTTGGCCATGGCTGCCTTAGCCCTCTCTGTCTATGTTCTGTGGGCACACTGTAAGCGTTCACTGGAGAGGGACCGCAGACTGTGGTCCAGTTATTGGCTCACCTGGGGCTTCACCAAAACCCAATCCAAACAACTCTCCTGGCCCAGGTGATGAGTCAGTCCCTCAAGCACCTTTGGATCAAGTTAGGATTGAGTTCAAAGCCCCTCTAGGTTTTATTTGGGTCCTCACTGGGCTACCTGCCCTGTCTAGCTGCAAAGAGGAACTCAGTTTCCAGGACTGTCCATCTGACACATTCCATAATGCAAAATAACTGAGAGAGGGTTGCCAAGAGCCCTGTATCTCCCTCTTTATTTGAGCTCTGAATTGATCCACTTGTTCTGTGTGATGCCAATCGTGATGGTTACAGTCCCAGACCTGCTACTGGCAATCTCTTCTGCAAGCGTGGAATAGAGTTCCTCCTACTTGGTGCCTTCTGTTTTATTGGACTCTTGCTGAGACCCCCTTCACCTTCATGCAGTACCTACAGTAGATATTAGTGCATGTTACTTGCTTCCACATGCTCAGTATCTGTCTTTAGTATACAGTGCATTGGAAATGTGTAATTGTAGCTCAGTTTGATAAAAGAGATGACCAAAAAGCTATGTGGAGCTGGATAGTATAGCCACAGTTACTCTCACCTTTTGAGTCATGTTACTTGTTGAATAATAATTCAGAAACCAGAGCTTAGCATGCTGAAATTCCTCACTGCTTTTAGTTAGTTCTTAAGGAAAAAAGGAAGAACAGTGGTGTGTGTTGACATATATATGGCACAGAGAGGACTAACAGCAGCCAGTTAATAATCTTTGTCTCCCTCACTGCTGGCACAGGTTTCAAACAAATGCATGCAAAAAATGTCCCAGGCACGTGTGCTCACAGATGTCTATGCATGCAGGCATGGTTTAGCATGAAGAATCACATAAATTAGCAGGATTATAATTACTCTTTTTAATCCTTTTGCTTTGAACAAACAAGCTTTAATCAGCAGACGGGAAGCCCATTTAAAACCTGAAATGTAATCCAAGGTCAGAAGCTAAGGGTCACCACCCTTGACTGTGGGCTGAACAACCAGGTGTGATGAAAAGATGTAGTGAAAAGTAGCCTCTCCCCCTTCCCTCGGGCACCTGAAGGACACTGTGACCAAGCAGGGATGTGGGCTCAGCATACTGCAGCAGCATGGTGCTTGCAAAGCCCTTGGGGATATGAGGGCAGCCACAGATGGGGGCACATCAATGCCTTGCTCCTCACAAGCAAGGGAAGCAGCCACAGAGAAGATGGGTGAAAAAGAGCAGGAAGCTAATAAAAGCAGTTCCCCTCTCCAGGGATAATTGGGGAGGGGTTACAGTTAATTAGTTTATGTAGGTAACAGAGGTTAATAGGGTTCTTGTTTTGGTTTTCCTCTTCCTTTGATGGAGCATGTCAGTTGTTCAAAGTTTACAGGCTGATGAGATAAAAACCAAATTGAATATGTAACCCAGGTGTTGCCAAAAGTTGAGGCAGAAGTGTTAAAAGGAAGAGTAATATCAGCATAAGATGTGCATAAAAAAAAACCCACAAAAACCCCCACAAAAACCTCCAACCCAACCCTTGCATTATTTGTAACTCACTATTTAACTAGTAGACACAAAAAGTTGCAAAAACGATGTAGGTATTAAGAACAGCCCTCCTGCTGCCCTTGTGTATCTTTACATCAAGGTGCTTCCAAAGTACTGCTGTCCAGCTTGCTGCCATTTTGTTCCTCATCAAAAATAAGGAGGAGACTGAGAGTTCAGAGGCTTGTTCCATGAATTTTCTGCTCAGGCAGAGTAACCCACCCCACGATGTCTCTAGACTTCTTAACTTCCATATACATTGCAGCTATGTGAAGAAGTTTCTGACTGCCAGATCTTCAGGAGGAACTTTCCAGAAATGCTGAGCAAGTGCTAGCAGTCTAAGATCTGGTCTTCCACATGGCACCATGGGGATGCTAATACTGGCCAAAATGAAGCTGTATGCACATAAAAGTTGGTAACAAAAGTCAACACATCCATAATAAACTACTCCACCGCCTGTCTTATTGAATCCTACCTGTGCCCCCGACTCCTAGTGACACTAAAATTTTAGTGAACATTTCTACTATCTGTTTCTCCTTTTCACCAGGCTATCTCTATTTATTTTTGTATTCACTGACCACTGTTTTCCACTCCTTCAGACATTATCTGTTTAAACTGAAACTATAGATGTGAAGATGACCAACTTCCAAAACCTTCTATTCACAGATACACTCATAAGGTCTCTTAAGCTCTTAGGAGCAGTGGTTCACCTTCATTCCTAATGTTAGAAGGTCAGCTTAGAATGGAAACGTCCAGACTGGAAAATACTTAATCAGAAGAGTTTCCACACCGTATGACTTGTCTTTGTAGATGTAACCAGCATCCTTCTAGGAGCCTGGGCCAGTTGCAAAAGCAGAAATTGCCCTTATGAAATGTATGATTCAGTGCCCTGTATCAGCAGGATCTCACTGCAGATGTTGGAGGGAAGCACACCCAGCTGGCCAAGCAAATAGCTTGTGTGATGAAGAAAATTACCACTAAATTGCACGAAGGTGCTTTATCCTGTGTATCATCAAGTTTTGAAGTATTCAGAGATGCCCTGTTGGAGCCTGTAACATCAGGGAAGAATGGCAGTATGTAGGAGACAAAGTTACCAAAGGAGATGCATGGGTATACAAAGGCACTGTGGGAAAGCTTGTTAGGAAAATAGTCCTTTCCTAAGCTGCATGCACTGCTGGGTGCCTCTAGTTCCAAAATGATTTTTAGACAAACCACTTGGCTGTTTTACAGGATTCATCAAGTGTGAGGCTAGCATAATGTGCTATGGCTTTTGCTGCTGCCTGCAGACTAATTTTAAAATATCCCCCAAGAAAACACAAATAGAACAGCTCTGTATGCACCCTCCCTGAAAAGTGAGATTTGGAGCATCAGTCCATGAGTAGCAGAGATATTTGTGGCCAGTTCCAGATCTTTCCTGGGACATTTATTTAATACAGCTTTGATGTGGGGAAGGAGGAGGAGACAGGATTCCTCTTGCAGCCATTGATAACTTGAGAAGAAAGTCCAATCAGCTTGTCAAATACATCAGCCTCATGTCCTGTGTTTCACAGTTCCCTTGCTCAACAGGTTATTAGTAAAGCAATACAGTTGCTTCTGCTGCAGCAAGTAGTCAACTGTCTTTTGTCCATGTTCCCAGAGAGGATCAGACTGTCAAAAATAACCCAGAAGAACGTAGCCTGAGTTCATGATGCCCAGACCTGGAATATCCTTTGAAAATGCAATAGGAGTGTATTTGCCATCAAAGGGCAGAGAGAAAAAAGGTGGAGAGGTGATGGAGAACTTGTTGCCACCAACCATCTCTTCATTTTTGTGGTTGAAGTTCAAACAGCAAAGAAGCACCGACTCAGAAAAAAGAAGGGATCAAATGTGCTAAAAAGCCCTGCTTTTCAAAAAAACACTGCTTTTTTTTTTTTTTTTGGGGGGGGACGAAAAAGAAAAATCTATTTAGTACATGTTTATGGAACTTGTCTTTGATGCTCTAAAAATAGCCTTGAAGGAGTGAGTCTCCAACTCCCTCCAGGAAACCCTACACGTTCCTAGCATAGAAGAGCAGCCTGATCCTGATTTTCACAACAAAAAGAGCAATTATTTTTAGCGTTTTCAAAAATAGATTTCAGTTGCCCCGTGCCAAGTTGTCAAAGCAAGACGTGGAAAACGCGATAATTCACAGGAACGTGGCACAAGTTGCTGGATTCTGCATGCCCAGAATGTCTGACAATAATATAGCGGTTCAGATGTGTCAAGAGGTGTTAGGATAAAGATTTCAGGCAAGGCTTGGGGAGAAATGATAAGATGGAAAAAAAGGGCCCTGAGGAACATCCTGACAGTGATGAAGGGTGAGACCAAGGAATGGGACATACTAGGAAGCAGTGCCGAGTCTATGCAAATCACAGAATCACAGAATAACAGAATCCCAAGGGTTGGAAGGGACCTCAAAAGATCATCTAGTCCAACCCCCCTGCAAGAGCAGGGTAACCTAGAG